>UCOL01004120.1:0-15832 GCA_900474335.1 Ormyrus nitidulus
TCTGTTAGCTTAAGTATTCAGCTTTAATTTTCGCTTTTACAGACTTCTCTAAGTTATTTTTATGAGAAGTTATAAGGAAAAAGGTTGCGACGAATATATTTTTTTTTGTGACTGTACCCTATCCTTAATTTGTTTGAAATTTATGTCACTATGGTCTGAAGAGTAGTATGTTTTTAAATTATTTGATTAATTTTTAATATCAAAAAACTGTTTCAATAATGTCAATTTTATAAAGAAGGGTGCCCAAGGACTAATGCCCCAGATTATTAAATAGCTTATATATAGATACATGCTCAACATTATTTTTGAAAATTTAAAGTCTTATAATTCTTTTTCCCTACATTTCCCCATATACATTTCTATATGGAAACGAATATATTCGAATACATTCGTCGCATACGAATATATTCGTCGCATTTCCTACGGTGATCACTTCGTTACGACGAATATATTCGTCGCGCGGCGCAAGGGGGTTAAAAGGCAAATAATCCTATAGTCAGCTAGGTTTCATACTTATATTTATTTATTTGCCAGAGTACATTGTAATACATGTTATTGTTGCTTACTTCAAACTTACAATCTTACAATAAGTTGGAGCAGCAAAATATCCTACAGATGCTACCTGTACATAGGTCTGGCGAATCTTACAATCTAACTTAAACTAGGCAGAATTTTTTTTTGTATAACATGTTAGATACTATTATAAAAAAATATAATTTTGCACATTAAGAATAAAAAACCTTTCCAAAACTTAACAAATTTTAACAAATATATATTTATGTATTTAATTTAGTTTTTATTAGAATATGTTGATATTTATCCATTTATTAATTTTTGTTTTGTTATAACTTTTACCAATGTCTAAAGTTTTTAAATTAGGATTATTTTTTGGTATAACATTAAATACCTGAAACGCTCTAATATAATTATTTTTATTACTAACAACTTTTGAATACCTAGGTGGTCTTATAATTTTATTTCTGGTTCTGCTGACTGTCGATACATATAGGTTTTTTAGTTCGTTGTAATGATATGTAACACTTTGAAATGCAAAAATTTGAGTTTTTTTGGAGGATTATTCTGTACAAATCTATTTTGGTTTGCAATTTTTAATATTCTATTCTGTTTTTTGAAGCAGATTTAAAGCACTTTTTGTTGCACCACCGCATGCAATGTTTCCGTAGCTAATTATGCTATGAAATATGTATCAGTTAAACGATCGGTACCGCGCTTAAATTACTTGTGTAGACTTCTTAAATGATCTTCGACCGAATCTTCTGTTACAAAGTATTGATTTCTATCTGTGCTTTTAATAAAATTAAATTTTAGTAAAAAATAGAATAAATCAAATTAATATAGTTTACATTTTATGTATTTAATGAAAATACGTTTGTCGACACTTCCTGAAAAAATAATACACAGAGATACAATATGAATGAAAAAATCTTCTCAATAAACATAATTAACAGTAAAAGTACAATATTTAAGTACAAAGAATTATTTAAAGAATATTGTTAAGTTTTGGAAAATAAATAAATATGAAATAAATAAATAAATAAATAAATAAATAAATATGAAAATAAATAAATTCTTAAAGAAATAAAAGTTTATTAATATAAGTAGATCACATGATCTAACGGAATACTTTGTTAAGCTAGATACTATAACTCTTATAGATAGTAGCACTGACTTTAGACATCAATCAAAAACTATGACTACTTTTTTTGAATGAAAGTATGCAAAGAGGAGTAAACTAGAAACAAGACAGACGATTAGTTATAGATTGTAAGCGAGTCGAGCAAGAGATGACAGGTATACGATCAGTAAATTTTTCTTGTCTACAATATTTTATGTGTATACAATGTTTTTTTACATACTAATGAAGTTTTTTAAACATTAAAACTTCAACCATCTACATTTTGGGTTTAAAAATTATATACATTTACATAAAATAAATTAATAATTTTCAGTTTTTGTATTTAAACATTCGGTTTTGGATTAACTAAAACAAATTTTTTTTAAAGCCTTCCATGTAATTTTAATTGAAAACTATAATTAGAATTATTAGTCACCATCATTCATTTCTTTTATCATTAAAAAGGCTTGATCGCATTTGATACGAGAGTAAAACAAATGTTTACTTTACCTGCAAAATACTCCGAGTCACAGCTAATGGATAAAATTTGAAAAATCCAACGTTTTTCTGTAAATATTTTTTTTTACCTACACCACTTTTATACCTTTCTTTTCTAAAAGCAATGTTTTCGAAGTAGGTTAGTAAATCATGACTCCTTTAAACTCACATTTTTGATTGCCGAAGTTCGAAGGCTGGTCCATTGCTTCAAACCGATCCGAAGCTCACTTCGCAGACATCGAGACTCGGCACTAAACGTTGCAATTGCCGATGCATTTGGAGTTGCGCCGAATCAAAACAGGAGGCAGGGATAACTGGGGGACCGATGAATTAGCGCTCATTCAAGGAAGGAACACAGTAACCTACTCCCGCAGTAATAGCTTGGCCTCGGCGTTTTACGCCTCTCCGCGACGTTATCTGGGAAAGGACAGCCGCGATGATGCGTCTTATCAGGCCCAACGACAAGCCGAGATTAGCGGCGACTGCGCCGATGCGCAGTACGCAATGCAATTGTTACGATGGCTCCAAGTCGAAGCCCGAGGAACCCATAAGCAGCAGGCAGCAGTGGGTCAAGGTATATGGGTCAGGACACCCTCATGCGGGTGCTGCTCCTCCGCTTCCACTCCTTTATGGTTTATTGTCTGGACGTGTGCGTGTGCCCCCGATGACTCGGCGACTTATCGGAAGCGAAATGACGAGCCTTGCCATAATTTTCTTTTTTTAATATCTTTTTATTTATTTGGATCTGATAGCTTTTGAGAATAGAGGAGATTTGCGAATTGGGCTATTGAAGTCTGTGGCAATATTCTGAGAGTTTGTACTGTATTGACTGATTAACGTTATTGGTCTAAATCAAATGAAAATCAAGGTTTTGCGTTTAAAGGATTTTTTTTCTAAACTTCAATGAATGCACGTTTAAATAATAAAACGAAATGTTATGCGATAAGACTGTTAAGGCCAATTTTGTACGATCTGTCTTCATTGTTCAAGATTTGTTTACAATTCATATAAATTTATTCTGCACTTTCGCAATGCTTGTATAAAATTTACCTAATAGAATAACGTAGATTCTTTTTTTTTTTTTTTTTTTTTTTTTTTCAAAAGTATACAGAATTGACCTTTAGCACTTTCGTTATCGTACAATACTCATGGAAATCTAATCTTCAAGAATTACAAACAGACCTTAGCATTGTACGTGTATTACGAAAATTTTGGATCATCAGGAAACGTCATACGGGTCTAAGCTTAAAGTTTGCTACTTTATCTCACCTTCAAAAAATCTATCCTTCGTGATGACTGATAAATGACGACCTTGACTCTTCAAATGACTTGTTCTTTTCGAGAAGCAGAAATTATCCCTGTTGAAAAAATCCTATAAATATTGTTTTATATAGTAGATCTTTAACTAATAGAATTTTTCAACAGGGTGCATTTGCTCATAGACAAAGAAGCCTTTAGTAAGCAAGCTTCTACGTGAATTGACATTTAAGCTTTATAAACGTTTTAAGATCTTATCAATGAATATTACGTTTAGAAACCATTTTTTGCTTTTTTTCTTTAAATCCGAGGATAGATAAGATTTTTATTATTTTGTTGCTAATAACGTTTAAAAACAAATGTGAATTATGCCATTAAATACTTGAGTTTCGCAAGCTCGATAATTAAACGGAATATTCGCGCAATTGATCGAATAAGCATTAATGACTCATTTTCCAAAGTAATACGCTTCTTACGGGTGCACAATTTGCGACTCAAGGTTCGTTAGATAAAGCAGATCGCGAATAAACGCGCCTTCAGGTCGTTCAAGTCGTAATTCTCGTTCTTTATGTGTACAGCAATTATCTTGGTTAGCAGTGTAAAATCTATATCTATTTTAATTTTCCACCTGCCCGCATGGCTCGACCATTTCGAAGAAGCTGCGTAAAAAGGCACTTCTTCGCCAGACAAGGGCGTACGACTACATTGACCCGATTCATTTCATGGGTGGCGTCTTAAAAAAATTTTCCCGCCATCATCACTTTTGTACGCGGGATTGGAAACATTTTTCGACTCGGGAAGAAATTATGCTCGAGCGACTTTTTTTCTGCGACTTCGATTGTACTTTTATTAACTTTTATAATTAGCAGAATGATTCGCGTAGGCGAGGTATCGCTAAAGAAATGCAATGTGCTCTAGATAAATAAATTATAAATGAAGAATCACCTAATTTTGTGTACAATGCGAGTTAAGTTACATAAAAGGCTGAATATTTAAATAATACATGAGTTAAGAGTTGCATAAAATGTGTTTATAAACTGAAATTTAAACATGTAAACACGAATATTTGAGAGATAATTCGGAAAGATATGTAGGCAATTATCAAAATGCATTTTAACGAAAACTTTCAATAAACCACCATAAAGCATGAAATTGACATCAAAGTTACTTAATTGTTACTTAATAATGAAGTGGGTTGCATAATTATGAATTTAAATTATAATTTTTTAATGAGATTTCTATTGTGCAACAATCAATGGTGGAACCATCAAAGATATTTTTTATTACAAATAATTCTTGAATATGTACAATTAATTAATTGTCAAATAAAGAAATTTTCAATATAATTAACTATTGATAAAAAATTTTTTTGCTTTTTATATTATTCTGAATTGCACATTATTTCATTGCAAATTATATCAAAACAATTGTTTTATTGAATATCGTACTTTCATAACGTAAACATCGCGCTGAATGTGATTATTTATGTGTTTATTCATGCTATGCGTAAACTTAATCTACAAAGTTGTATTTTTTCCTCTTTTAATAGAGTAAGTCGTGAAAAGTCAGTCACTGTTGTAACATAAAAGCTTGCACGCAATAAATACTACGATGGAATACAAACGTTACCTCTACCTGACATAAAGGACTATATAAAGAAATAATTAAATAGATTCATTTACATTATTCAGAAAGCATCGTTTCTACTACAAGAAATATCATGTCTAAGTGCAGTAACGGATCCTTAAAACAAAAATTACTTTTAACCTGAATTTAAACTAAATTTTGCTTTTATTATTAGATAAAAATTTTTATATAAAATCACGTGCATCTTAACAAAGCAGCAGCCGACTGGAAGAAGAGTCGTGAAAAAGGTTCTTTAAAAAATTTCTCGAGCTCGTCCCCACCTAAAAAGCGTGCCGCCGTCGACATTGAAGTCTCAGCGACATTGGGCCCGAAAAGGTGAGGACTAATTGCGCCACAATTGAGTACAGTTCGCAGCCCCTGCCCGATTCCGAAAAGGTCGCGTCGTTCTTCCTCGGCGTGTATTTGCCCCGGCAGACGGCACATCTGCCAATGCAAACGCACCGGCCAAGGTAAGCCTGCCCCCACTCGCCGATGCCGCGGCGCCTCGTTATTAGTTATAATATACTATAAAACGGCAAAACTCAGCGGCAATCGTCACCTTTTGTCAAGTCGGGCCCGCCGACAAAGGACCAAGCGGAGGAGCAGAGCCGAGCTGAGCTGACTTACGCCGCAAAGAGCAGATTCGGAGAGCGAAATTCCGCGCCGGATATAGTGAACAATTGCAACTATGGAGATGGGACCACGAGCTTTTAATGTCACCTGCCTTACCGGAGTCCTTTTCATCTGCTTGCTCGCAGGCTGCGAGGCTCGCTTTGCTCCTCGATTGGTAAGTTTTTAATTTCACGGTATAACGGTTTAGATCCTTGCTCTACCCTTTATTTCGCCTAGAGCTATTCTATAGACTCTAATAACTTTGTCAAGTTCTTTTAACGTTATACAGAAATTTTAACTTACAAAGGCTGTATTTTCAACATTTCTGTTTACTATAGGTATACCGCTAAGTTCATTTTTTTTTAATCTACCTCTAAGTTTAACTTTTTTTTATAAATATAAATAAAAAATAAATATATAAAACGTAGTACACATTTCTCTTTTTAGATTTTAGGCGGTGATCCAGAGATGGTGCACCAATTTAATTTGACAAATCCAAAACCATCGTTCGATGCTTCCTACCTCGGGAAGGCGCTAAATATGTGCGACAACTGCGGTAAAACTATGCTCTGATTGACACGATGGATGACACAAGTATCATTTGCCCAGAACACGAGACTCGTTTTTATCGAAATGGCTTACTTTTGCACAACGATTAACGTCTTTGCGTTCCGTTAATAAATTTTGAATTTCTCACAATTTACCTCGAACTCGCATTGAAAGCCTCGTCTAATGGATTGATACACTAACACATAATTGTACAATGCTGACAAATAATTTAACGAACGCATCTCTGATTTTTAGTTTGCGGCGTCAGTCGACAGACCAGAATAGTAAACGGTCAAATCACGAACACGTATGAATTCCCGTGGGCAGTTGCCATTACTTATCAAGGCCTGCACCACTGCGGCGCTAGTCTAATAACGCGCCGACATCTCCTCACGGCGGCACACTGCATCTCTGGGTGCGTATCTAATAATTCTTCTCGACTTGATTGCGCGCATTATGAATCTATAATAAAAGTCAAGAGTTTAACAATCCTCGTTTTCAGCTTTCAAAAAAAATTATTTGGCGTACGCTTTGCCGACAACGACAAGTACCGCATTAAAACCTTGACCATCCACTCTGGCTACGACAAGCACTCCTTCAATAACCACATCGCAATAATCGAACTCGACCGACAAGTGCCTTTGGACGGGCAAGTTAAGACCGTCTGCATACCCGAACAAGGTGAACAAAAGCAGCGATAAACAAATAAAAAAAAAAAAAAAAAACACCAAATCCTCTCGAAGAAAGTTAGAACGAAGGAATTTTTGTGCCGGCAGCTCGATTCAGCTACATCGGAGCGACGGGCGTGGCGATCGGCTGGGGAAGAGTCGGGGAAGGCGAGCGCGTCAGCGAGGAGTTGAGGAAGGTCGACCTCCCGATCATGTCCGAGGAGGAATGCCGGCAATCCGAGTACCCGGAGAACCGCATGACCGAAAACATGTTCTGCGCCGGATACCTCGACGGGCACCGCGACTCCTGCAACGTGAGTTGGATCTCGGAATTAATTTCCAGTCGCGCGGCCGCGAAAAGGCTCGGGAGGTGACAAAATTTTACTAATCTCTCCTACGACTTTTTCCAGGGCGACAGCGGCGGCCCACTCCACGTTCGCAGCAACATCGGCGCTATGGAAGTCGTAGGTGAGCAGATTTTAACCTTCCTTTATCAAAACTTCGTAGTTCCGCGTGAATTGTCTATCGGGCCTTTAATTGCTTTTAAAAGGGAAATTGAGAATTGGATCAATTCTTAAATTAATGCCGCGATTTGCAGGTCTCGTGTCTTTCGGGCGCGGCTGTGCCAGGCCGAATTTCCCAGGGGTCTACACAAAAGTCACGAACTACTTGGATTGGATCGGGAATCACGTCGACGGCGAATGCGTCTGCGCGCCTCCGAGTCACGTTCCGCAGTAAAAGCCCTCTCGACGCTCCAAAGCGAAAAGGAACCAAAGTTCGTCCAACCAGATCTCGTGCGAGGCTTCTTGCCCGAAATATTACCTCGAGAAAGGGCCATCTGTAAGGTCCAGCGAGAGATGGCAAGGATGCTGCCATTGTTATTATTATTAGCGCATATATGATGTACGTTAAATTTCTTCGTGTCTACCGCTTGTCAAGACAGAAGCCCCAAAATCTAGTCTGATGTTTATGTAAATTACAAAGTTGACCTCCGTGAGGTTCTGTGATGTAGCTTAAATGAAGTGAAACGTTTTCAATAAACGACAACACACGCATGTTTAAAAATAAATGCCTTTTTTTTCCGCGTGTCCCGTCCTGTCGCATAACAGCTTCTTTTGCAAAGAAGAACGGGAAGGAGAGCCAAAAGAAAGATCAAAGAGGAAGATGAACAAAAAAAAAAAAAAAAAAAAAAAAAAAATAGCCGAGCGAAGTTCCGAAAGGAGGCCGTGAATCGGAATCGTTTTGCTTTCAACGAGGCTAATGTAGGTTAGTGAAACCAACGGCCCGTCACGGGTAATGCGTGACTGGTTGTTGATTTTAGTAATTCGGTATAAAGTGTAAGTGAAAAGCCATTTGAAAGAGTTGGGGAAATTTTGCTCCATCCTCGCTTAAATTTTCAACTAAAATTGTTCCTGTTTTTTCATTAAAAATCGAGAGCAGTAAATAATTTCAGATCCTCCTCTTTGTTGTTTCGAAGTCAAGATACAGTGGCTCAATGTTATATACTAATAAAAGAGGTCAAGGAATCAAAAAATTATTTATAATTTTAGTATTTCTCATAATTGCATTTACCGCATTCATTGTATTCGTCAATGAAACAGTTTTAAAATTACAATCGGCTGCAGTTCTGAAAGAAATAATTTTAGCTAATAAATAAAGAGCCCAAGTTAAGTTATTAATAACTTGAAGAGCTTAAAAATAGCACTTTAATGTTTTACCTCCGCAAAAAAAATAAGTGCAAAACTATTAAATGTCATAAAAACCCTGTAAACGCACCTTTTACTAGACGGAATAAGAAAACTTGCGGGCAAAAAAGTACTCTCGCTCGTTCGTGGCGGTACTGACCCATTATTATCCATAAAGAGTAAATGCACAGCTGATGCTGATTCCGTCCTTCCACTTGAACTAACCCGAGACCGTAAAAGCGAATCTGATGTTTACGGTAGCAAGAAATCGCTTGAGTGTCGCGCGTTTCACCTGGAATCGGAATCTCGGACTTTTGCAAGAATCTAAAGCATTCACCGTTGTGTACTTTCTTTATAGAAAGGGAAAAGTTTCATTTTATGATCAAAAGTTTTCTGATTAAAGATACTAGGTTAATGTGTGATATTTTTACGAATGAACTCGTTATTTTTCTTTAGTTAATGTAAGCAGAATCTATAAATAATAAGTAGACTTTTCAATAAGGTAAATGAAAGGAAAATTGAAGTATCAACTTGTGTACTCATAGTTTTGATTGTAAACATCATTTTTTTAAGAAAAATAATAGTGATCATTTTGAATATCTATGCATTTTTAAGGTACTACAGAAACTAATTTTGGGATTAAATATTCTGAAACAATGTATTCTAATAAGGAAATATTTAATTTTACTAAATTTCACAGCGTGAAATGTACTTAATTAGATATGGTAAATATACATTTTGCAGCATATATTGTAATTAGTGCGGGATGTAATATATAGATATTCAACGCAGAACACGTATTATGAAAGTTTTCTTCCCTTAAAATTATGATCACAAATATGATTATTAATTAAAAATAAAACATTCCTTTCAAATTTTGAAGATTAAAATTGCTATATAACAAATTGAATGGCTGCAATAATAACATAGAATAATACATTTTAGATTAATATCTGCAGGTTTTCATTAAAAGCGTCGTCACCGGGAAAAAAAAAACGAAATATCTCCATTCCAACTAAAGAAACCTTTATCAGCCAGCAAAGTCGTTAGCCGCCTCCAGTGAAAAGGGGCCGGTCTTTTTGTCAACTCGCTTACCGCGAAGCATATTCATAAAAAAGTGGAAAAAAAAAGTCGGCGGGCGGCAAGAAAATGAAGCAGCAAGCGCAAGTTTCACCGCGTCCGAGCGCCAAAGAAAGAGAAGGAAGCTCCCGCGCGGGGACTTTCTTCTGGCGGCGGTTGCGCTCAAAGCGCGCTCCGCGCTCTGCGCAGTGAAAGCCGGCGGCGCGCACAGTGTTCCCGCTCGCGCCTCAACGCGGCACTCGCGGCCGACGAGTCAAGATCTTTTACTCGCGGGGAGATGACGGCGCGGACGAGATAATGAGTAGCGGCGGCTCGATAATCCTCCTGAAAAGTCGCCTGCACTCCTCGCCATGTCGACTGCCAGCGGTGTCCTGCTGTCGATTGCTCTTCTGCTCGGGGCGTGCGGACTCGTTGTCGCCGCGACGGACAATGGGAAAAGCGAGAGGGCTGCGGAATTCGTAAGTAACACCAGTACGGAGCAGTGTGACTTTTTAGTTTTTTTTTTCTTTTCCTACCTGGCGCTCTTTCATTTTCTTCTTCGATACGGCGCGTGACTGAAATCTTTATCGAGTGACCTCTTTACGCGACTTTGGCCATTGTTTCTCTATTTCCAATGAGAGTACTTGTAGAGGAAAGTTTTTTTTAATTTCTTTCGATGCTGGTGTCAGGCACTAATTAGTAGTAGCTTCTTTGTACCGCTGCGAAACAAATGTACAACTTTTCATTCTTTTTCCTTTTGCTTCAAGATAGTGCTGAGAGCGTGCGTAATATTAGTTTTTAAAAGTAACTATTTTTCGATTATTATTCAACTAAATTTAAGCGTTTTAAACAGTGGATTCGCGAGTCGGGTGTAAAAGATTTCATTTGTTCCAGAAAACCAAGAAACAGCGGATATAGCTTTTGCTGATAAAGTAAATCGTGAAATTTCAAGTAAAACTTTCCACTGACCGTCTAACGTTCCGACAAAAATCTTCCACTTCCACTGCACCGACGATCTCTTCATTCTCCCGAGTCTCTCGCATAACCGATCGGTGGCCAAAATCCGCTCGTCACCACAATCAAAATTACAATGTGTTACGTTCGATTTGGACCCGTCAATATTCCAGCATGATATAACTGTGCGTATGTTTCTGCGCGGAGAAAAAACAACAGAAGACGAAGAAGAAGAATCGAGTCGCGTTAACCGATTCCCCAGGCCTTGACCTATAATTTCGTGCGGCTCCTCCCCGGTCACTTTCTCCTCTTCCGCGGCGACTCTCATTCTCGGCGCGGAGCGCGCTAGAAAGTGAACTCGTGCCTATACATGTACGTATCCGATCTGGCTTTCAGAGCACGGGATCCAGCAATCGCACCGGACGGATATTCTTCGACGAACTCTTCGGCATCGACATCGACCTCGCCGGCAGCAGCAGCAGCAACACGGCGACCAGCAACGAGGAAAAAATACGGAACTGCACGTGCGGTGAGTCGCAAGCTGAGAGATAAATTCGGTTTATTGGAAAAAGCTGGTGGTCGGCGTGGATTATTGTGAGGCTGGGAGAGTTTTCTTCATTGATATTGGATAAGGACTGTTGTCGAATGCAATTTTTCCAAAGTCAAGGAAGAAAGCGAATGTTTCAATGTTTCCTGAAATAGATAAGATTTCATTATTTTATTTATATTATGCCAAGCAACAATACAAGCTTAAAAAAGAAAAAGAAAAAAAATTAATGATTCACACATTAGTAACAGTTTCTTTTTTTTTAAATAATACACTTACAAAACTGGACGCTGACAATCAGAAGCAAAATGTATAAGAAAACGTTTTTTGTTAAAGCTTGCGGCTTATCGAATCAAGAAAACAGGATAGTCGGCGGCCGTCCAACGGAACCGAATAAGTATCCTTGGTTAGCACGGCTGGTTTACGATGGCAAATTTCATTGCGGAGCGAGTCTTCTTACGAACGATTACGTTATAACTGCTGCACACTGCCTCAGGAAGTATGTGATTGCACGATGATTTTGTAGCACGCCGAGAGTACCGCATTAATCGCCAATTTCTGAATTGAAACTTCCGTGAAAATGCACCGGATTTTCATTTAATTTTAACGTTCGATTTTTTGTTTTGCAGATTGAAGCGATCGAAGATTCGAATAATCCTGGGGGATCACGATCAGTTTGTTACCACCGATGGCAAAGCTATCATGAGAGCGGTGGGAGCCGTAATTCGTCATAGAAATTTCGACACTGAATCTTACAATCACGACGTGGCTCTGCTCAAATTACGCCGACCAGTTATCTTTTCCAAAACTGTCAGACCCGTTTGTCTTCCTCAAGCAGGTATAAAGAAAAAAACTTACTTAATTTTTTTATTCCACCCATTTGCAATTAATCAATCATTATACTTTATTTAATTGATTCCTCATTTCGGTAATACTTAAAAATGTAAAAATGTTGAAAAAACAAAAAGTCCGAATTATTGAACTTTTCTGACCCAGACAGCGATCCAGCGGGAAAGCACGGAACGGTAGTGGGCTGGGGACGGACCAAGGAAGGCGGAATGCTTGCGAGCGCTGTTCAGGAAGTGACGGTTCCCGTCCTCACTCTCGATCAATGCCGGAGGATGAAGTACCGGGCTAACCGCATTACCGAAAATATGATTTGCGCCGGTAATGGCAGTCAGGACTCTTGCCAAGGCGACAGCGGCGGCCCGCTGCTCATCGACGACGGCGGAAGGCACGAAATTGCAGGTTCGATATTTTTTCCGATATTTTTCACCGACAATTTACCTGCAATTTACTCAATTTTTCTCGAACTGTTCGATAGGTATCGTTTCCTGGGGCGTTGGATGTGGACGTCCCGGATACCCAGGAGTCTATACGAGAGTTACGAGATATCTCAATTGGATTCGTTTGAATATGAAGGACAGTTGTTTGTGCAACTAATGAGTCTGCATAAAACAGCAGAAATGCGAACGACTGAGTTTGATCGTGTGATACTATATAGTATACTAATTTTATTTATGTAAATAACAAAGAATTAAAGTAAAGATTTATGTAAATTTCGAATAACGTAGCGATGTAGTTAAGTTTCTGATATTGTACCACGCTGTATTCTGTTTTGTTACGTACTCATTTACAGTGAAAGTATTGCATTTGTTACTGTGCACGTAATAAACAAACTTTACGTTTTACTTGTTTTCTCCGTACACTTTTTATATGCCTTAATCGAACGTTGAAAATTAGTTTAATGTATATCAGACGTCACGCATATTTTTTCTTTCGCTTTTTGAACAACGCCTGGAGTTGCACACCAATGCGGTCGAACGCTTTCAGAATAAGTAAGAAGTAACGGTTCATTGCCAAACGACAAATAGTAACCCTGCAAATTAAATGACGCCTCTCAAAGTTCCTGAAAGGAATACGCATTCCAATAAATATCCGTCCTGGTAATTTGCCACGTGAAAGAATTAACGACTCGCTTTTATTAACTCTAAGCTTTCGATGTATAAAATGAAAAAGTAACTTTAAGCAACCTGTTTTCAAAAACAAAAAAAAAAACAAAAAAAAACAGGGAGCAAATTACGTCTGCAATTTACAAGCTCGATCATGTAAAATCACTTAAAAAAACTAATAACAGCGGAAGTCATTCTCGCTTGAATTTTATTATTATCTCTACCGGACTGGTCAATCTTGTCTCCGATCGCAATCTAAAAAGTTAAAATTTTAAATTTATACAAGAAATTCCTCTATAGTATAAAATAAAAATAATTCCTCCGGAAGCACGTCTAAAGAACTCTTTAAATTCAGCCTAATCAATCCGATCCCATTACCGAAAAATTTTCCCTCGATCGAACAGTCGAGCGAACGAACTCGACCGGACGCGTCGCCGGTCGGGGTGCTACGACCAGTAGCCGCATCGTTAGCCGCGTCTGTCGTCGCGGCGCGAATCCGTTATCGGCCGCGGCTAGGAGCGTGCACACCGCGGCGGTCAGTGACAGCGCGGCCGTGATCGTGAACGTGACACGCGCTCTGCGCTGCGGGAGAAGTGCCTCCTTCCATATCGTCAATCCCGAGGATATAGTTATATATAAAGCGCAGGTGCCTCGCAGGGGGGCAGCCCGCTCCTCGTTCGACGAGTGTCGAGCGGCCGTGCCGCGAGCGAAGCCTCGACGCTTTAGTGCCCCGAAGAGCCGCTTCAAGGACGCGCCGGTCCATGTCCCTGACGCTGACTGACTGGCAGCCTGTTGAGATCGCCTTTTCAGCGAGCGGTGCACCCGTTTGGTGAGACTGATCGCTCCTATACTTTCGTTAAATTATTTTTGGGCTTACCGTCGCACGATGGCTTAATCCAGAACTGCGGATGCGGAAAACTGCGCGTAAAACGATTTCGTTCTGATTTTAGTGATACTTTTACCTCGTTTTATATTGCCCTTCATGTAGATCTAGATCTCATCTTTTTTCTCGGACTGTACCGATTCTGAATTGCGCGCATTCATCCCGTCTTTTTTAAATCTTTAAGTCTACTTTGCTTCGTCTATATGAAATGGTTTTCAAGTAACTTGGTCGATTAACCTGCTGCACTATTCAAACCTATCGTAGCTTTGAACAAGATTTGATCAGAAGTCGGGTTCTGTTTGCTCATAAATATTTATATCCTATCAGAATTGCAGATGCGACCTGTTACCAACTTGCATTCGCTAATGTTTACGCTGCTTCGGTCTTAAATTCTTGAGAATCCATCTTCACTTCTTGGTAAGTTACCCTCAAGTGATCTTCTTTTTCTTCCTTTATCTTTATGCCACAATGCATATACAACCTCTTACTTAATTTTTAAATATTTCTATTAGAATATAATTTTATCTTATCTTACATTCTTGTCCATTACACTACCAATTACACTAATTTATGTTGTTCCTCATTTTTTTCTGCTTTAAATTCCATAGGAAATGGGAAAATAAAAATTCATAGAAAAAATCTCTATTGCAAAATATTCTTCGTCTTTCAGTATAAGTTCTTTATGCTGATTTTAGAGAGGAACAATCCCTCCACCATATTATTCTTCTATTTTTGAATTTTTCTTTTTTTTCCTCCTGGAGGAAGCTTTGTGATTTTTATTTAATTTTTTTCAAAACGAAGTTAGTGGGAAAAGGTAACACCAGGTTGAAATCACCTTTATGCTCTTGTATTGAACATTATTTTTTGATACAACTTGTACAAAGCTTGATTTAGTGCATGATTTTTATTCAAGCTGGCGCGAAATCGAGCTTTGCGCAAGGAATTTCAAAAATTCTGTTTTTTAGAGTTTTAAATATTCCAATAACAAAAGTTTTATTTAAGTTTTGTTTGCTGTTCATTAAGTTCTAAAATGGACATAGAAAAGTAAAATAATAATACAAAAAATAAATAATTAATTAAATATAGAATAGTTTGAAATTAAGTTTGTTAAAATCGATTGTTTTTAATGAATTTCGGAGATAATATTTTGGAATGATAAATTAGTTAGGAGGAAGCTAAGTGCCAATGAATTTTTTTTCTGTGTTAATTTATATGCATTTTTATTATAGCATAATTTTTTGCAATAATTCATTCTAAATTTTTAATACATTTAATAAACAGTAATGACGCTTTGTTCTTACTTTGCAAGAGTAGACTTTCAATTATTTTTAAACGAGCGATCAATTTCCAATTAACTAGTTTATATTTTCTCTCAGAATCACGGTAATTTCATTTTACTCCCCTTGCTGCCTTCTTTTAATCTTTAATCCACATACCGAGGAAAGAAAGCTTAATTATAAAGCGAAAATCGTAAGGGAATCCAATCCAAAAGGAAAAAGAGCGCAGCGCTCCTGAAATGCATGCGCAATCAAACGGTATATACGTAAAAAGCTTTATTCTTTTAGAAATTGCAGCATTCATTTTTTCTGTTTCATGATATTGTGTATGAAGACATGCATCAGCCTTATCAGAATTTTCTCCTTCATTCTTTTACCGTCTGATTTTCTTGGGGATTGCTTTTAGAAAGTTTTAGGTATTCAGTTTCAAGTTTTGGGGCTAATTCTCTAGGTTGTATACATTGTTGTGACCTAAATTCAAATTTATAATTAATAAAATTATTGATTATGTACACGGAGAGAAATTCTTTTCTAAAAATTACAATAGTCTATTGTAATGTTTTGACAGACTGACCGTCTTCGACAAATTACAATAGTTTCTTTTAAAAGTTACTGACCGAATTAAATTT
>UCOL01004121.1:0-15817 GCA_900474335.1 Ormyrus nitidulus
AAATAATACATCAAAACATACTAAAAATTTGGAAAATATTTTTTAAATACTTTTCATGCAACAATAAAGTATTTGTAAAGAAATTTTTTTTAATATCTCAACTGACTAGAGAGTACCTATAGAGCTATCTTAATACTATCGAATGGGCATTCTAATTGAAATTGAGTATAAAATAAGAAGTAATTTTTTCAATCTATATAATAAAAGAAGGAAAACATTACTTTAAAAAATTTTCAGTTACACTAATGAAGTAATCAATCTTTTTTAGTTTATTAGAATTTAGCTTAATATTATTCATAAATTTGAACAATCGTATTAATTTATTATTTCTATTAATAGCGTTTAGCTGGTTTTCTCTTTGTGAGTACGTGATAGCTTCGGCGAATATGGCATTTCATGCTACTGTCATCTGGGATTTTCCTTCGGATCAGCTGGTTGTAGGAAACGGTTTACATTTAATAAAAGTGGATTAAGCGTAGTAAAATAAGATTTTACATTCATCGTCTTAAAGATAGTTATCACTAAATCTGATTGTCTGCTGCACGTAATTTTTTGAAGCAATGTTGCGATTTGAAATTCTACGTAAGTTTACAAAGTAAATGTGAACCTTAAATTATAAAATTATGATTTGAAATTAATCACGGTGTTTGCAGCAGGCACGGATCTCTGGTGATGATCTTTGGTACTTGATGATGATAAAGGATGGTGCAAAGGTCTTTACTGTCATCAGTAATAGCAAAAAGTTATAGTAATAATTATTAGCAAAATATGCATATGTACGGTAATTTAAATTTATAATGAATAGTTCTAATGCTTAAGTTACTTCTAAAGTAGGAAATTTGAGTTTATCTACAGTGTAATGCAAAGTCTGAAAGGAAAGCTGAAGAAAGTAAGCAGAGATTTTTGAATAAGAATTCTAGTCCGATTCATTATTCTAGTCATACTTGAAGTTTTATTGGCTTTAAATATCTTATTTGAACCAATGTAGATGCTATTTTTTGAAGATTCTGATCAACTGATCTCAGAATTCTTTTTATTTAATCACTGAATTCAGTAAATAGATATTGGCATTGCATATCATATCATCAGAATCAATAATTTTAAACTGCAGACATCTACAAAAAATTCAAAGTTAATTATGATGAATCTGACAGTTAACAGTTTGAATAAATTTGTAAATGACAAAAATCAGTTAAACTGGTTTTTGCCATAACCAAATCTCAATGTGGCAAATTTCCTTCAGATCAAAAAATGTTTGTGATTGTAGTTAATGAAAATTGCTTTTAATTCTCTTCGAATATTATGCTCATTTTTTAATATGTTGCTCATCAAAAACATTTTTTTTAATCTTATTTAACGTCGCTCTATTTATGTTCTCATACGGTATGCTTCACTGCGACGGGGGTCGTCGGTGTGTTTTGGTCAATTATCCAAAACATTTTAAATGTTACTTTTTAAAAGTCGAACTTTAAAAATAATAAACAAAATTTCTTGCGGCCTACAATATTTTACATAATTAAAGTTACAATTAAGTTTTCCCAATTCAGGCATGAAATGGTCCTCATTTCACGCTAAAAAGTAGCGTAAAAACCGAGCATTTCAAGCGTTTAAGAAAAATTTTTGTCACAGGGACTTACCGGACAAAAAAGTCACTTTTTTTGATTATTAAAATTAAAATTTTTTTTGTTTTTTTTTTTGTTTTTTCATTTTTTTTTTTCGGTTTTAAACTATTTTTTACGATTTCTGTGCACGATTTGAACATCTCACCGTCGCTAGAAATAGCTTACTTTCTCCCCTTGTTGCACAATGTACTATTATTTATAATGGTGAAATGAAATGAAGTGATAACTTTTATTTTTCACTATTACAGTCTAATTATAAAATAAATCTACTATAAGTTTTAATTGAACAGCATATTAAAAAATGAGAAAATTTGCAACTAATTTTTTTGGTACTTTTCTTGTAAACAGAATATAGTACGCCGATTAAAGCATTGAAGACTTCCTTGGTCTTTGCTTAGCAGTGAACCGATTAATTTCGCAAAATTTCTCATATTTCCTTGTAATTCAGTTCTTTTTCGATAGAAGTGATAATTCAGAAATGTAATGGTATGGTCACAACTTGAAAAGTACCGTGATAATGAGATTAGCGAATTATGATCAAATAACGTTGTAAAAAACGTACCGAGCTCTTAGAAAAATTCTGTAACAAGTAGTACATGATATACTCAAAAACTCCAAGTTATTAAAAAAGACTTAAACATTTGTGTTAGTTAGTTTTTAACGTTTTTGTAGGGTTCGGTACGACTCAACTATGTATGTATACATACTGTACTATATGTATAGTTATATTCTAGTGATAAATCATTTTAGGAATCACTAAGCTTGATGTGAACCTGTAGACGTGTGGCACTTGCAATTTGGCGGTATCGTTTTTGCACATTTTTACACATACAGATTTATACTGATAGGAAGGTTCTATATTTTGATAAATACAATTAATTTTTTTAAATGTTTTATTTCAATTTTACTGAAGGTATCTGATGGCATTTGGAATAATCGAAATGAAAATTTAATAACAGCTGTGGCACATTGTCCTTTACGGAAAGAAATTTGTTTACTTAAACGCTGCATGAATTAATGGACCGATAAATATCTATTTATAACGCGTGTTTCAAAAAAACCAAATAAAAATGTTTGATAATTAAATTGATATATTAGTGTGATATCATAAATTTAACAATGGAAATTTTAACATGCTAGCTGAGTGTTGATGGTAAAAATTTTAAAATAATGGTTTTTTTATCTACATATATTAATATGTAATAAAAATGCAAAAGCATTTAAAGCAGCAAGTGATTATAAATGTCATGTATGTAAAGTATATTATATTTATAATCTATAATCTGTAACGGGTTAAAGACTCGTTGCAAATCAGAATTTATTGAGTTCATAACGCCGTCAGATATTTAAAGGTGCCAAGTGATGCACTAAAAACTAATGTAAACGCATAATTTACGTTTTCCTTATTATATGTAATCGTTAAATGCGCGTACAATTTTGAATTAGATTTATGTTTTTATTGATTATTGATAGTTTGTTAAACGATTTTTAGAAAATGAACACAAAATAAAAGGTTTTCTATCGTTCTTTATTCATTGTCGATCTTCCATTTTTTTAGCTTTTGCAGCAATTTTTATAGATTCTAGTTTTTACATAATTTTTCTAAATTTTTAAAATCTTCCATTCTCATACTAATGCTTTTTACTGCTGCAAGTATATTTTCAAATTGTAATATTGCGGAAATACTACATTTTTAAGTCGTTTTCAATTGAATATATTTTTAAGTAATATATATTTTTACAATTTTTTAGAATATATATTTACGTAGAAATTAGCCGAAAGCGTGTGTGTCAGTACTGTTTGATCGATGAAGAAACCGAACGATAGTTTTGATTTTTTAAATCTCACTAGTTTAAATTTAAATATATAGAATTAGGCAATAAGTATAAACGCCATTCCGTATAATGCAATAGCAGCTCCTTTGCACGCTTCCTTTTTTATCATTTATATCTAAAGTTTTTTGAACGGACAAATTAGTTTGTTAATACTTTGTGTTTTTGATTTTGTCTTGCGTAGATGATATATTTATTTCTGCATCACGTACAAAAAGTAAAAAGCGAATGTAAAGATTCAGGAGGTTCAACTCCTGGTTGTGAAATACTATATGGAAAGTTCGAAAAACGTATATTGATTTCTGAGCAATCGTTTAATGATAGATTGTCAGTAATTGCTTTAAAAAAAATTTTAAGGTTATTATAATTCAATTATGAATATTTTTATCTAATGTTTAAAATGTTATCTACTTTAAAGAAAGTAAAAAAGTTCTTTTGAATTCAATAAAATTGTGTACTTTTAAAATTATTTAAAAAAATTGTTTTTCCCTAAAATATTGTTAACATCTAGTAGTATGAAATGGAATAGAAATTACATTAAAATATGTCTATTTAAGTAGTCAAAAATTTTTTAAATATTATTTGCCAATGTAAAAGAAATTGCATTTAATAAATATAATTTAAAGTAGTTATATATAAAAGTTTTAGTTTTATATTTATTAGATGTACAAATAAATTCTGTTTTAAGTATTTTTTTTTTTTTTTTTTTTTATTTAAAAAACTCAATCCAAATACAATTTTTAATTAATATAGACACTATAGGCTCCCCAGCCGATCGAAACTATTACGGGTGAACGTTACTCTTTTCATTTATATATCGCTTGGCGAAAAAAATCAAAGAAAAGAGTATTTTTTCGATATGCACGAAGACTAATAATATTAAAGCACGACGACGCTAGAACACCATAAAAGTTCCGCGGTCGCGGTCCAGAATCCCATAGAGTAACTGCAATATGGAAAATTTTAACGCATATAGAGTACTTTCCTGACATTGCACGACGAAATTACTACCTTTTTCGCACATTGCAAAAAGGCTTAACAGAACATTTTCAAAATAAAGGTGAAGCGCAAAAAATGGTTAATGAATTCATAGCGACCAAACATCAAACCTTTTTTTTTGTTATGGAATCCATCAGCTGCCTGTACATTGGCAGAAGGTAGTAGAAGTCAACGATACCTATATTTGATTAAGATTTGTATTTAGTTTGAGTTTTTTAAATAAAAAAATGTTGGTTAAAACGTGTACAATTTATTTGTACGTATAATAAAAGATTGTAAAAGTATTCTTCTGTATAATTTTATTTTATTGCGTAAAACAAATTTGTAAAAATTTAAGAAAATATGTAACATATCTTTATCTAAAATATTAAACTTATATGCAAAATTAGGTACAAATAATTTGTAATCACTACTTTTATTTTAATGTAATAAAAAGTAACTGCAAAGTCTTTGCTTCTACAATCAATCGAAATGTAAGAGTATACAGTGTAATAATAACAGTGATAAATGCATATAATAAAGGTGATAAACAATCGAGAAGATTGACTCATTATATAAAAATAGCATTTATTTTGATTCTAATATTTTCCTTGCATATATTGTCTCCACTACGAAAGAATCAAAAAATGTAAAATAAATAAGGTGCAATTTTTCTCTGATTCTGTAAGAATGAGACCATACTTTTCTCTCTAAAATAAAATTCAATGAAATCGAAAAATGAGTTGTTCTTTTTATAAAAATCCAAGCTTAATAATTTAAGGGGATCCCAGTTGAAAAAATCAGTCGGATTCAGTCTGATTCCATATGGATTCAGTCTGATTAATTTTTCCAACTGGGATATTACACCATTGTCTCCTTTATTTGTAAAAATATATAACACTTGTGGAAGTGAATTTTTTATCACATTTTTGTACGTAGAATACAAAAATAAGTTCATTTTGCCCCTACACGTCAGGATTTTTTTCAATCGTCAAATTCATTTAAAGAGAAAACTGTGTTTTTCTCATTTTTTACATTTTATATAACTTGAATAATTATCATACAGTAAAGATGTACAGATTTTTCAATTTTTTCGATTTCTTATACGTTTTTTAACAGAAAACATAATATATTTATTCAGAATAAAGCAATAGATGTTGTAATTATAATTTATTTGCGCATAAATAAATAAATTGAAATTTTGGCTAAACGAAAAATATTGCGGAAGTCATATTCTGGGACTTCTGCGTGTATCAAGATTTTTCGCAGTCGTGTAGTTTCAGAGCCTCATCTGACGTTCACAATGCAGCTGCTATTTTAGATGCTGCTGATACGAGAACCCATTTTAGCGGTGGAACCTCCTGTGGAGTTACATTAATGAATAAATCATTGAGAGCCTATTTTGCAACTCATCAACATCTACATCGTTGATATGGATACATTATTGTGAATGTTTCCAGTACCTGTTTAGTAATATAGAGCTTGATGTCAAATTTGTCTGATAAAGAATTTATTAGATCAGTTCTCCTGGTCTGATAAATTCTTCGGGTGAACTGGTATGACAAACTTTTTTTAAAGGACCTCCAATCCCTTACCTTTGATATTATCTCTCTACATCTGTTTGCATCTATTCTAACATCACGAGATTACCTATGATTTGGACCATTGCAACGTGCGGAAAAATGGTACAGACAGCTTAATTTGGAGAGCTCCTGCATATAGGTCAGAATGCGGGTTTCTGCACATTATTAATTATAATTAATAGAGATGAGACTAAAGACAGTAACTTTTTGTAATCAGATGAAATAACCTACTACTGATTGGTCTTTAGAATTATTAGTGAGTTTTGAGCGCGTTTTTATTACTATTTTTGATGGTCTAAAACTTTTAACTTATATATTTGTATTTGTTTTAGATGCCATGAAAAAAATCTCGATTCAGGTCGAAACGTCAGTTTTTTAAATCGGTTTTAAAAAACTAAAATTATCTTAACAGAAAAAACCAGCAGTAATTATTTTACCTGACTATTACGTATTTTTTTTTAAATCTTATTTAATGTCGTTCGATTTGTGCTCCCATACGGTGTTTAACAGTGACGGATTGATTAAAGTATCACGTATACAGTGCGCCTCATCGAAAGTGATGGGAATCACAGGTATGTCGGTTACTTTAAGGAAAAAACGCGAAAAAGTTATGTTTTATATTTTAAAAAATAGTAGAGCGAGATCAACACTCACACTAGAAACATTTTGTGCACTCACTTATCTGAAAAAGGACGATGTACTATAATATATCCCCATAAACACGTGTCTCAGATTTACATAAAGTTGGTGTAAATCTGCGACCGTTTTTGCTGTTTGCTGCCATTTTGCTGTGAGTTTGCTCTTCTTGTGTTTATAGGGATGGTTCATGGTTTTGCCTAGAATGTATAACATTCTAATCCATGCGATTCTTAAATTTGAAAAGAATTAAATCATAAAGAAGGACGTTCATGGTGTATATAAAATTTGCCTCGATCGAAACATAGACTTCTAAAACCCCTACCATCGCATAGAATACAAAAAAAAAAAAAAAAACGTGGACAAAAAAATGGCTCTTTTGATGATAAAAAATTTAATACATGTATTATACAAATAACATATGAATGTATCATTCATTTAATTACATTTTTACAAATAATTTGAAGGGGACACTTTTAAAGGTACAACGACCCCTCAATTTATGCAAAATGGACTGAACACTGCTTTGGTTTCTAATAATTTCCTAGTTCCCACCCATTTAGTCCACTCATTGGAACATGCAGTGCGAGTAATTTTTTTTTTCTAATGAGGATGACAATTGAGATCGAGTTAATTTCGAGGACCCTCAAGACGTACAGCAAGTTTTGTGACACGGTGTACTATTTCATATTTAATTAAAATCATAAACTAACATAAAACGCATTATATAATTAACAATAAAAAATATCAATTATACATAATATCTTTTAATAATACATATAATAAATATATTTACATTTTCTGTCGTTAAATCTTACATCGAAAATCACACGTAAAAAAGTATCTGCATATCAAATAACAAATAAATCGACAATCGTCTTGAACATACAAATAGTCTGTCGCGCCAATTATTGACCATCCAGCCATTGTCTTTCCTTACTCCGAGTGTAATATCGAAATGCTCTCTCGTCTCAATCGCTATCGTCCGTGTTTCGAGGTGCTCTCGTTAAAGGTCGCCTGCTGTCCTCGTCGGAACCGTAGATCACTTCCTCGTCGGAATCGTTTATCATGGAAAATGAAGGATTGTCCTTCGTGATTGAGGAATCTGAAAGCAAATTCGAAGAAGTATAAATAAAATAAATTTTTTTTTTTAATTAATTGATATTGAAATCTTTTTAAAATAAGTTGTATTTTTTTATTTTTAGATTGAGTATTATGAAATAGTGAAAATATTTGATGTGCAACTAGAATTAATTTTATATCAATAAACCATTCATTATGTTTTTAATCAAACAAATTAGGTGTATTATACCTATTATTATTACTTTTTCATTTTTTAATATTTAATTAGTAAAATTGAAAATATTACATCAAAAATAGAATATTTCGTTTCAAATGCCCATTTCAAATCCAATTCCTTTTTTATGATTCTTTCAATTTATATTAAAAAACGTAATATTTTTCAAATTGAACTCTTCTTTTTTTATGAAGTATAGCTTTAACCACGTCCTTAAATGTCCTTAAACATCAGTAAAGTATTCTTACGTTGACCGTAAACTTGCTGTACTCCAGGAGAATACACGTACGCCATTGTGTATAGATAGAAATTAAGAAGTCCGTAAAGGGCCATGAACTGGGCTGACGTTCGGTAGTGCGTCGAAAGTCGGGAAGCAAAGCTGTCCTCGAGCACTCCAGCTCCAAACTGTCGCGCTGTCACCAGCGACGATACTCCAATTACGATCGCAACGAATAATGTTAAGAACCGCAGTCGAAGATCTGAAGAGGCGGGAGAGTGAAAAGTATTTGTGAAATCAAATGAAAAATTGGCAAATAAAAGAGAATTACCGAAATACGGCATGGAACGCAGTTCGCTGTACGCTCGCAGAATTAATAGTAAGAGATATGCGATGTAGCTTCCGCCGACTGAGAAGAAGAACACTTTAAATCCCTGACGAAAGAAAGAAAGTTTATACATTAATGAGCTCGCGATATTAAGTAAGTTATTTTATTAGTTTTTGTTAGTTAATAAGGTATTTTTAATAATCAGAAGGTAAATTATAAACATATTTACAAAAAAATTGCTTCAAGTAAAGTTTATTATTTAAAAAAAATATAGGTGCTGAATTATTTTAAAATTAATTTAAAAGGAATCATTAAAAATGTTCTTGATTTGTATTAACCCAAAATCTTACGTTCTGGAGAAAACTTTAAAATTTCGCAATAATTTATCATTATAGAAAGCTTTTTATAAAATTTTAACCTGAATTTTCAAATTAAATGTGGTTATTAAAAAAGTATTTCTTAAATTTAAAATTTTTTCCCATAGCTATAAAAAATATAATTATATAAATTATAAGAACAATTATATTCCAGCTATTTTCGAGTAAACTTGTTCATTAGTCCTCACATAATAATTGGATGTATCAAGCACGTAATTGTAAGTAGGATCTTCCAGTTCAGACCATCTTAGCCACGTTGCTAAAATAAGAGCCGCACACCACAGAGATCCCACGATCAATATTTTTGGCAAGTAAAACGTTAATATCCGTCTTTCGTTCTGAAAAAAATTTCATTAAATTAATTAAAAATAGACGGATAATAAGCGCGTAAAATTTTTTATTTAATAATACCTGTCTCAGTCCGTGATAAACGCAGAGCCAAAACATCAATATGGCGCACAAAAAGGTTGTCTGAAGAATCGCGTCAATCATTCCCGGCAGCCAAGAATTGAGCAGAAATGTTGTTGGAAACAAGGGATCTGAGAGAAACGATTTATTACTTTTTGTGATATAATTTTGTAACAATGAGAATGATCTTTTACTAACTATTGTAAAGTATCAGTAGAGGCAGCAAAACTGAAATCCATTTTTGCTCTATTGACCAGTCTTGAACGGGATACTTTCTTAAAGAATTACCGAACCAGCACTAGAAAAATTAATTATTATCGTATTATAATATTGTTAAAAGTATACGTTTGGAATGTTTTAAGATAAGATTAAAAAATAAAATAAGTAAAAAAAATTTCAGCTTATGAACACATACAACAAAAGTCGTTTTTCTATTTCGAACTGTCTTCAAAAGAGACCTAAATTAACATTTTTATACAATCCATATAAGAATCAAAAATAATTTTCATAAAAACTGTAAATACTCACCGTTACAATGAAAGTGAACAAGAGGAAAATTAGTCTAAACCATATTTCTATTTGCGTAAAACCTGGATTGTAATGCTTGAACTATAAGTCAAATAAAAAAACAAATTTAAATATGAATTTCGATGTGGAAAACACGCGTAGAAAAATCTTTTTTTTTATTACTGCTTACTGACGTAGAATGTAAGATCTCGAATTGTGTAGCGTTGATGGAAGCTTTCCAGTCCAAAGAAACGGATTGTAATTACGTAGTGTCCGTATTCCAGAAATCCAAGGTGCGCCACTACGATTTCTTCACAATTTTGTCTTTCGCATTTCAAATGCCTCGTTCTAAAACGTTCAAATTCCCGTTAACGGTTTGAAAATCATTTGGTAAATTTTTAATAAAAACCCCCTTTTAAGATAAATGAAAATGAATTTCGCTAAAACGTTCTTTTCAAATACTTTTACGTGCAAAGTAAAAGAATATTATACCTGTTCTGGCCGTTTTCAGGGCTCCAAACGTGTTCAATCTTGCGCTCGACGGTTATACCGTCAATGGAGACGCTCACTTGGAAGCTTTTATCGTACCTCTCGTCTAAAAAAAAAAAAATGCCGCGCAATCAGAACGCCGAAGTCTCGGGGCAATAATGAAACGTGAATTTTCCCATACCGTCGTTATTATGCGTCGACAACTTGGCAATCAGCCACAGCTGTTGACTGTAAGTAGATAACGGCGGCGTGTCCATGATAAACGGCCCCGTGGCCATTTCGCTTGCATTTACGCGCGCCGTGTAGTCCTCCGTCAGCGTGATTGGTGGTCCTGGAACGATGTGATTGCGTTGAAAAAACATTTTGCAGAAAGTTTAAAGTTAGAGAGATTTGCTGAACAAATTTTCTACTGACCGGCAAGGCCGATAAAAACTGCCAGTCCAAAGCAAGCAAAGAATGCCAATACGACCATTACGAATTCCCTTTTGTGCATTGAGTACAGTCGCATAGTCACTGACCTGGTAAAATATATATTATTTATTAAAATATAAATGTTAAACGGGAGTCTTAACAAATGAAGGTATTTCACTGTTCCGACTATTGTTTAAAATTGTTTCTGAGGAAGAGTTACTTTCTGATGTTGGGAAGATGAGTACATTTTACGAAATTATAAGACGCGCAAAGTATCAATGGTGAATCTAAAAACCGAGCTTTCAATAATGAAAAAAGTAAATTAAACTTTATTCTTTCTCGCCATTTATTAAATGCATTTTCAGATCTCTGTTCTTATTTCTCTCGTAAATTTCTCCTCAAAAACTGTAAATAAAGTTAAAAAATGATCTTCCGTGTATTAAAAAAAAAAGTAGAAACGTTCCAAATTTCTGACAATCAAAACATAAAAAGAGCAGACTTGTGCATATATTTCTAAATTCAGTTCAAAGTCGGAACCGGTGCCTAACCAACATTTCAATCTTAAAACAGGACCCAAATCATCTCATTACCTTTCGCATCGGTCGTGATGATAAGCGGGCGCGATGTACTTGTTGAACTCGCTGAAAATGTCGCTGCACTGTGACAGTGCATTGCGGATCTTGAAGTTCCAGCCGCCGGAGGGCAGATGGTAGGAGTAGCCCAGATTGGCCCCGTCCATTGTGACCGGCTCGGTTGCGCCTGGCGCTCCTGGAAGCGGTTCAAGTGAGACGTGCGAACATTCCTCCTCGTGGGTAAGTAAAAAACGTAGAAAAATAGCAAAAGCATCTTCGTAGCAAAATCGAGGTTCACCGGGAGTGAGAGGTTAGGGGTCGCTTTCATTTTTGGCACTGAATTGCATTATCGAAACAAAGGAGAGAGCTTTTTGAAAATTTGAATAGGCGCACACTTGTCGATCGAGAATTGTATTCTTTTCGTATTCTGTGCAAAGTGGATGGTTAAAGGGAGTCGTCGATTGTTTTGTAATAATAGTTTTTAGTTAATTTTTAGACGAGTTCAATATAAATGATCCGCAGCAAAGTTAAAAAGAATTTTATTCATTTCAAAAGCTGTTTTCAAAACAAGGTCAAAAGTAAAAAACGACATTTTACTTTTGACCTGGTTTTAAAAATGATTTTTTTTCGAGAAAGAATGAATATAAAAAGCTTATGAATAGCTTGTATTATTTGAATAATTTTTTTTTTTCGTTATTCGACTTTTTTTTAAGTACATTTTAAGATTAAACGCCCTGATAAGCAGAGTACCCTTTTTATTAGAGTACTTTTCTTTTTCGAATCAATAACAACCGGTGTTACTTGATAATTTTAAAGGGTAAATATTATTCTATACTTTCAGCTCAAACATAACTTAAATCAGTGAAAAATGTGATTCAAAGATTTAAGTAAATGCAACTGGAAATGAGGCTGAATCACTGAATCCCCTGTTACTTTCATTATACTTTTTACTTCCACTCTTCAGACTTTATAATCCTAAATAAATAACGTACCGTTCAATTAAATATCTGTTTTTTAAACTATTCTTCCCCTACAAATTACGAAAAAAGCATCCCTCCAAACGATTGACTCTCCTACTGACCTGGGCTGGTACGCCAACACCCCCCCCACTAAGAAACACGTAACCAATAAACTCCGAAACCCCGATTCTGCTTCCCTCCCTCGGGGACTTACCCCTAAAAACAGGCCTCTCGAGCACTCCTCCGCCGTCCTAATCCGAAGCCCCGACTCGGCCGCGGTCCGCTGCGCTGACTGCCCGTCTCATCGTCGGGTCGTTGGGTCGAGGAACGGCGCGCGCCTTCCGCTGGGAGTCCGCCGCGGAGAGTGCCGGAGCAGAACTGCGCACGATACGCGATGCCACCCCGGCGACTGCGCACTCCGGCCGGCTATCGATCGGCGGCCCCCGTGGCTTTCGCCACACCGACTGGTGTCGAACGGTGGTTCGGAGCGCGGCTCTTGGGGGAGAAGCTTCGGGGGCTCGGGAAAGCGAGTTTTCTGCCTTGTTGGCGTGTCTTACCGCTTGCTGTTACTGGTGTATGTTGTGGGTGCTTTTGGTTTTGTTTTGTTGGTAGCAAGTTTTTTTTTTTAGCTTGTCCTTAATATTTGATTGGAAATTGTTTCTTACTTGTTGTGCCATTATTCTTTCTAAAGTCCCGCGGTTCTTCAGCTGGACTCCAGCCAATAAATGAGAGCTGTAGATTCGGGGGTCCACTTCGACCGCCGAATTAAAGTGCAGGATAATTAATAGTTTCCGTAAAGAGGTTATCGGATATTAGATCTTTTAATTTAAAGAGGCTTCGGCAACTCTGTTTGCCTTGATAGCGAGGAAAAATTTTAGATTTTTTTTTTCAACTAAAAATAGATTTAGATCTTGGACGAGTAAAGAAAATGACAAAAATTTATGCTCAAATTTTAAGTTTCTTGGCTTCTGAATGCATGAAAAACTTTTTTGTTAAACTAAAAAAATTTTTAACTAAAGTCTCTAGTTGTAATCAATTTCCGAGCCTCGAAGTGAATATATAATAAATAAAACTAAATGAAATACACGTACCAGGGTTGGACGATTGACTGCACTAGTAAATGTTAATAAAACTCACAATGAACAACAAGCATTAGCCCTTTCGGAATAAGGGACATATTTATATGCTCTATCTTTAAAATAATACATTTTTCTAGTAGTTTTATATTAATATATTGAATTGGTAATGAAATTAAAAAAGCAACCCATTCAGGATATTAGGTCGTAAGTGAAATTATAAAATAGAAATACATAAATGAAGCATATAAATATGTCCCCATCTTGGGAGGGTTGAATCAAAACTTTATTTTAGTTCGCGCTCAAAACTGAAGGAGACGGATTGCAGAAAGTTATTTTATCAGTTGTTGGCTTTTTGCTATAATAACTTCAGATGTCAGTACTGTTACTGAATTCCACCTTGTTCGCCTACAATCAATTATATAGAATAATAATGTATACTGTTAGTTTTTAATGAATTTCATTAGTTTTAATTATTAAAGCTGTTGGATTTTTATCTGAACTTTAAAGAAAATTTATGAAAATTTATAATAAACCATATTCCACTTAAAAACAAGATTGACAAATGAAGGAGCGCTCCGCAGGCAAATATTTTTGCAACAGAATATTTTTCTAATCAGTGTGCGCAAAGTTCCATTTGCGGACTTATTTCAGGGCCCTTATAGTACCTCCCTCATAGTAGCTCCCACACTTATCAGAAGCTTGCACAAAATCAAGGAGGTGTTTATCGCAAGCCTCCGATAAACACCTCCTTTGCGCACCTATAATATAAAATGCTATATTCCAACATTATAATAATATTGAAATATTTTTATGAAACATTATTGTTAAATGTATGTAATAAAATAAACGGGGTAATAAAAAATAACAATATCAGTGTATGCATAAATCTTATTTTCTTTATGTCATTTGCAGCATCACTTTTCAAAGGGGGTCCAATCCACCTAAATAAGTATATTATTCAATATTTTAAATCTAACAGTAGAATAAATAATATAAAAGCAATGCTTATATGTATATCAATTCTACGTATAATCTGACTTTATATCCATTTTTAAATTATAAAAAGGAACTCTCAATACACAGAATTTCAAGTGCCATATCAACCGTGAAATCTTTAAACGCACATTCAAACCTCCTGTTAATTTATGTGTACACGTATGCATAAATGTGCATGTACATAAGAGCAACGGTGCGTGTCTCTTTTGCATGACTGTATTGAACATTTTCCGTATAACATATATAATTGACCTGATTAGAAAATTTTGCTTGATCAATGATTTTCTAGTATAATTTAGAAAATTATAAACATTATAATTAAGAAATCGTTACATTTTTGTCAAACGCGAAAAATGTTAAGTTAGACGTAAATATCTCTTGCACGTTGAAGTATTTTTAACAAATTTTTAATATAAGGTTTAAACTGATTTCGTAAAAAATTAATGACCTATATACTTAAAGTTCATTTTGAGACTTTAAAACGTGAAAGTAAAACCCCGAATAAATGTAGGGAAAAAGACTAAAGTGCCGGCGAGTAAGTCGTTGAATTTATAGAAATTGTAAAAATCTTAATTTTTACAAAAAATTGTTCTCAGTGTAACACTTGCGCGTCGTCGCCTGCAGCGGGCGCAATTATGGGCGCAGGTGCGCTGGACCTTGCGCAACCCCTTTTCCAGCTCCTTCGCCTTGTGCTTGCGACGCAGTCGTTCAAGCTTCTCTCGGATCTTCGCCGCTTCTTCTGCGGCTTTTCGCTGCTCCTGGAAGCGGAGCCTGGCCACTCGGGCCTGTTTGGCGGCGTACCGCTCCTCTTCCATAATGCGGAGGTAATGTCCTGCTAGGGCACGTCCGCGGAGCCCGTAGTTATCGCAAAAAGCTTCCAGTTGCGAGAAGTCGAACTCGCTGAGTTGCGTGGCTTGGCCCTTGATTGTCATGACGAGAGTGAGAAGGCCGCGGATCTCCTCCCATTCCTTGGCTGCCCCACAGGCTTGGCAGGGGGTGGCATTGCTGGTCCCAGCGCAAAATTTGGCGGCGGAGGTGTATTCTTGCTTCGTAGAGCCGGTGTAGTCGCCCTTACCGCTTGTTGTCTACTCCAGGGGAGGTGGCACATCCTTCTGTGGGTTAAGGAAGGTGAGGGCTCGGTTGCTTTTCCTCACATTCCCAATTGGTAGATTCGTGTTCATCTGAAAGAGGATTTGCAGATTAGCCGTAGGTTAAAGTCGGGACGTCGCGATGCCGAGCATTATAATACTCTGCTTGACGCGCTTGCGCTCGTTCAGAGTTTTCACTGGCAAGGTAAAGTAAGTCGGATAGCGATCGCATTCGCTCAAGCCATTGCTAGATGGAAGTTGCTGAAATTGAGATTGCGCTGTAACGCTCGCGCACGCTATATACTCACGCACACTTAGCGCCGCGACATTTGAAAATCCTCTCTTAAAAAAGTGATGACGGAAAGTTGAAGCATGAATAAAACGATTGTGATTGGCTGATTCTCGTGGAAAATGAGACCAGATTGGCTAAAATTTAAC
>UCOL01004122.1:0-15809 GCA_900474335.1 Ormyrus nitidulus
TCGGGCTCTCATATTAATTGCTTAAAGAATTATTTTTTATCGTTAACTCCTTTCCTGGGCTACTTAGTTGTCGGACCGAAGTATTTATTGTTTAAAGCACGAGTTATAATATTTAAATAGTTCCCCGGGCTAGGTGGTTGTCGGGCTCTCATATTAATTGCTTAAAGAATTATTTTTTATCGTTAACTCCTTTCCTGGGCTACTTAGTTGTCGGACCTAAGTATTTATTGTTTAGAGCACTAGTTATAATATTTAAATAGTTCCCCGGGCTAGGTGGTTGTCGGGCCTAAATATTTACTGTTTAAACAAGGAGTTATAATATTTAAATAGTTCCTCGCGCTAGGCGGTTGTCGGGCCTAAGTATTTATTGTTTAAAGAACAAGTTATTTAAATAATTCCCCAGGCTAGGTGACTGTCGGGCTCTCATATTAACCCTGTTGAAAGTGTCTTATAAAAACCGATAAAATTGGGTTCGTTTAAAAGCTTTTAATGTGTATTTGCACCCGAAATGACCCCATTTTAGCAGTTTTTATAAGTTCTTTGTACTAGGGAATGGTTTAAAGAATTATTTTTTATCGTTAACTCCTTCCCCAGACTACGTGGTGGTCGGGCTTTTATATAAATAGTTTAAAAAATTATTTTTTGTCCTTAAAACCTTCCCCGGGCTACGTGGTTGTCGGGCTTGTATATAAATAGTTTGAAGGATTATTTTTTATCGTTAAATCCTTCCCCGGACTACGTGGTTTCCAAGCAATCTAAATTGGGTTAATTTAAGAAATATAAAATAAAAAATTATTATATGGTTTAAAAAAAGTCATGACTGAAAGTACGTAATTACATGTAATTAAAAAAATTGTATTTGTTTACACAAAAGAACTTTAGGAATAAGATTTTGTTAATTCATGTTCTTTTTATACTATTAAATTAAATTAAATATTTCTAGATAACCTACATGCAGAGTAAGGGAGGCAATACGGCACACGACATGTGTTACAATGTCTTGAGTGCCGTAATAACAAATGAGCTAGCCACAAAGTACACGTTTTTTGGCACAAAAATTAAAGGTCGCTTTTGCGACCTTGTTCTGTGCAGCTGCATATTTCGTAAGTATCTCTAAAAGAAAATTTCGATACATTTGCGAAAGGAGATTATTTATTTGTTGTGACTCGTATTTTTCATTAATCATATTCTCTTAAAAAAGTGATGGTCGGGTGTTGTGAAGCGTTTAAAGACTGATTTGAATTGAAATTCTTAAAATAAAAGAATTAGGATTTTATTTTTAAAATTAGCAGTTTGAAAATCAGTAGGCTATTAGTACGCGCGAAGCACGTTTGATTTTACTAATAAGGTAAATAATCTACTGACGCATTAATGTTAAACCGTATTTTCTACCACAAGCGAGTGGTATAAAGTATTTAAATCCGTATTCAACTTTTGTTTATCTTTTTTTATTCAAGATGCTGTAAAAAATGTTTTTAAGAACAGTACAGATGATGAGATCAAGACCAGTCTAAAACTGCGTCTTGATACAGCAAGTACGAGAGTCAAAAGATCGTTGACGTGAGTAATGTTTCTTTCTCGACTCAGGCTTGAAATAGCCCTCATTTCACGTTAAAAATTAGCATAGAAATTCGAACATTTCAAGCGTTTGAGAAAATTTTTTCAACTTTCTTACCCCAAAAGAGGTCTTTTCATGTCTTCGTTACAAAAAAACACGGTGTGTGTCACGGAAAGAAAAGCTATTTCAGACTCGGATGAGGTTGTCAGCACTCGTTTGTCTTGGGCGCCTTCGTCTATGACTCGTGCAGAATCGCTTACCCTCAATAGAAATAGCTTATTTTCTACCCTTGTTACGCACTGTACTATTAATAGTCTATGTATATTTTAATATACTTATATTTATTTTAGAGCCTCCACATCTACTAAAAGGAACGTGTTCATCCCAATCATACCGGGGGATGAACAACAGGTTCAAGAAGAAAATGCTAATAATAATGCAAATAATAATGCATAAATAATGTTAAAACATCATTTCTATATTTTAATTACAATTTTAAACCAAATTTTTTAAACCAATAATCATAAAAACTTCTAACGGATATTAGAGATTGTTTTTGATGTTTTAAAGAAATTCAGATTAATATTTGAAGTTATCATCATATTACAAATGTATTTGAATTTTTGTTACTCTTTTTAAGTATTCTTAAAATTCGCTCAAATATTTGATTTTTCGAAATATATTCTACTTTTCTTCCTATTATGTAAAACCAGGAATTGCTTAACAACTAAATAAGCATATAACGTATACTGAGAATATTGCACTTTTAAAAAAGCAATTAAAATCGTATTAGATCGTAGAGATAAGGTGAGAGAAGAATGTTCCTAAAAACGTTTGCGGTGCCTTAAAAGTAGGGCTTGATTTATATGTACTTTGCCTTTTTTTAGCGACGGTCGTTTGTAAAGTAATGTTAAAACATGCTTTCCATATTTTATTTTAATAAATATTCTAGTTTTGTAGCTAACGTGATATATTCAATTTATTTTGTAATTCCTTCTTGAAAAATTTTCCTCATCCTTTAAGGGGGTATTATACCCATCATTTGCCTTTAAAAAAGCACCCGACACATAAAATCCTTAGTATTCAGAGTTCTTAAAAAAAATATATATTAAAAAGATAGTTTATTGTGATCAAATGGGCCCAAACTGTAAACTTGAAAGTGCAACGAAGATGATAAAGTTGATATTATCGTACTCCAATGTCATGAAGATAAACTAACATAACTCTTCTCTATTATCTCTAAGTCGAACCCTGTCATTGAAGAATTGAATTAACTGTTAACGAAGAATATCAGGATCATTATTTTAAATTAATATCTGCATGACAATTCTCTCTTCAATAAGTGGAAGCTTGTAGTGGTGCAAGCGTATAATGTTCAAAGCAGCATAGTGTTTGTAGTATCAGGCAATGCTGGCATATGGCTTAGAATTATACACCTGTAACAGCACTTATTGCACCAATTGTACTTTTAAAATAGCATAAATTTTAAAACACAACACATAAAAAAGCATTTAAAATCAGAGCTAAATATTAGGACCTGAAACAGAAAAATGCAAGTTCTTTTTTTAGCTTGCAGCTTGAAATGATAATGGAACTTTTAAATTTACCTGCTTTGAAATAGTACTACCGTGCTCAGGCGTATTTCTCTTGACGATCCTTGAACATTCTACACCTTACTTTATAGGATAAACAAACACAGTTAATCTCAACGCACATGTAGCACTTACTAAAAGCAATCGGTTGTCAAAACGTAGCTGCGGCGAATGTGGTGATACGACTGAAGGGCGATTCGCGCGCTATATTTAAAACATTAAATTTTAATTTTTGTATTAAAATTTATTGGATAGTAATAAAACTCATTTTTAAAAATCATTATATATTTATATAGTGTTCTGATAACATTTATTAATAAATTATCAAATTTTTAGAAATTATTTCAAAATATCTAAATTTAAAAATTTTCTTATTATGTGCTATTACTTTTTTAATTTTTAAAATTTTTGCATAAAAATTTATTTATATACAGAGTATAAAATTATTTCTTTTTATTTTTATAAATTATTTTTATAGAAATAAATAAAATATACAATCAAAATATGTAATAAAAGAATTTTCCATTTTTTTAAATTTGTTCGGTATATAACCCCCTTAACTTGTTTAATGCCAAAATGGCATAAATTGTTGAATTTTTTCAACCGCCTACTTCTTAGTGAATAAATCAACTAACCTTTTTAAAAGAAAAACGTATCTTATTGTATTTTTTCCGCTCTTCCCGAATCCGCTAACAGAATTGACCTGGCGCCATTTTCTAAATATGGCGGCTGAAAGCAGTAGAAACGTAATATTTGAAAGATTTTTTTCAATCATAAGTTTTAATAAAAGGCTACTTACGTAGGAAGCTAATACTCTGGGTCTGGTGGCATAATGGATTTTTCTAAACGATAGAACCGATATTGAAATAAAAGTCAATATGGCGGATCCAAGATGGCGGCCGCTACCAAGCAAAAAACCGTTGTATTCACGATCCAAATCAAAATACATAGAATTCGAAACTTTCGTTCAATATGCATATTGAATCCGTCATTTTTAATTTTCAAATTCTGTTATCCCATTCGTAATCAGCGACCCGAAAAACCTATAGATAGAGTTTTCAGTTTGAATTCAATCAAATTAAAAAGTTTCACCATGTATCATTCGCCATATTGGATGCGCCATCTTGGATTTTGCAAATATGATTTTAGATACGAGGCCAGTAAGCCCGGAAATACGAAATTTGGCGTGAATCGGTTAAAATTTGAAAAATTCGTCCGCCGTATTGGACCCGCCATCTTGGATTTTGCAAATCTGATTTCAGATTCGTGATCAGCAACCCCGAAAACCCCTATGTACGAAATTTGGTAAAAATCGCTTGATTTTGTAAAAGTAGTCATTTTTCGCTTGTTTGCGGCCGCCATCTTGAATCTGCCAAGTTGAATTTTCTTGCACTATTAGTTTTATCTTCTAGAAACATCTATTGTCACCCAGAGTATTAGGCCCCTACGTAAATGGCTTTTTGTTCAAATTTACATTTCTTATGCTTTCAGCCGCCATAGTTAAAAAATGGCGCCAGATAGGATAATTCTGTCCTCAGATTCGGAAAGAGCTGAAAAAATACGATAAGAAAAGTTTTTTCTTTTTCAAAGGTGAGTTGATTTATTCACTAAGCCAACGGTTGCAAAAATTCAATAATTTATGCCATTTTGGCATCAAACGGATTAAATACTAAATATGTTATTAAAATATCAGAAGAATATTTTGTTGAAATAATAGTGAAAGAATTTATTGAAATAATAGTGGAATAATTTAATGAAATATTAATGACAGAATTTATTGAGATATTACTGAAATAATGTATCGAAATATGTGTGAAAGAATTTATTGAAATATTAATGGAACAATTTTATGAAATATTAATGAAATAATTTATTAAAATAATAATGAAAGAATTTATAGAAATATTAATGGTATAATTTATTGAAATATTACTGAAATAATTTATTGGAATATGTGGAAAAAAATTTATTGAAATATTTATGGAATAATTTCTTGAAATATGTGCGAGAGAATCTATTGAAATATTAATGGAATAATTTATTGAAATATTACTTAAACAATTTATTCAAATATTAATAAAAGAAATAGTGGAAATATTAGTGTATTGCTACGATGTAAATATTACGAGAATAGTCCAATGAAAGATTACTGCAAGATACTCATTAATTATTCTGAAATGTATAATAATCCTATAATAAAAATTACAAGAAATATTCCAATCAAATCTTATTGCTATGCACCAGTAATGATTCTTGAAATATTTCAATGTAAAGAGCATATAAATATTCCAGGAATATTCCAAAGTAATATTACTGGAAATAATTCATGAATTATTTAGTGAATGTTACATGAAATATTTCAAGGACGTCTTTACGTAATATTCCTAGAAGAATTTATGAAATATTCCAAAGTCAGAAATTTGAGGACATATAAATATTCCAGGAATATTTCAATGAAAGATTTAGGGAAGGTTTCAATGTTGTCTTCCACATATTCCAGGAATATTCCAGGAATATTTCGTGCTGTGTGGGATAGCTTCTTTATTTAATTCATAATATTTTTTCTTATTTAATTTAATATTTTGGGAAGAAACTTTACTTACAACTGAATACGCCGTTGCAATTATATCGTCAGAACCCTTTAAATTTGAAACGGGCGAAGCAACAGGAGATTCATTGTTTAAAGATAAGTCAAGTTTTTCATTTTTAATGATACTTTTTACAGTTTTTATATTTGAATCCGGTATAGAAAATAACACGTTTTGTTGGGATTTATTAATTAATATATCTAAGCTAGGTTTTGTAATATTATAAATTTTGGATTCTTGTTTGTTAGTAAATACTTCATTTTTAATAAAATTAGCATCGTTACATTTATAAACATGTGCCGATGTCTTCTTATTTAATAATGTGTCTGTCTCTTGCTGTTTTATTTCTTCCAAAAAAAAGATATACGGATCTTTACCATCCATTGACCAAGGTGATTGATTAACATGTAGATCATTAACTTGCAACCAGTCATCATTTCTACTTAACATATTCGTATAATGACCTCGTTCAATGCTATTACCATGATGAAATATAACATTATTAATTTTGTAAAACTTATTATTTATAATAACTTTTTCATCCTTAACATCTTTTAATTTAAAAGAATTATTTTTTGATAATAGGCCGAATTGATTTAGACTAAATAACTGTAATTGCAGTATCAAAACATTATTTTTTATATTTAATTCAACTTTTTCCAGCTGTGTACATTTACACTGATTTTTGCAAAAGATATCACTAGAATTCCATCCACCTATATTATAATTTATTATGTCTTGCAAAGTATACATTCCTGCAATACTTGGTATCGCAAGTAGTAAAATGAAATTTAGAACAGGATTTGCGATTCTCGTGTCATTACAATAAGGACATCGTTTAGTAATAATTAATTCATGTTGCAAAAGGGAATATAAATTGTCTGACTTGTTACAAAGATCCATGATAAACTCAGCTACATCTTGCTGTTCTTTATGAACATATTGTACATGAGCAAATGATCTTAACTGTATTATATCAATTTCTTTTTGAGAAATATATGCACTAATCGCATTATTTAAGGAATTAAATTCTGGATTCATGTGAAATATGTCTCTAACATGTTTACAATGCAATAAACTTTGCAAAGTTGCATTTGCATAACAGGAAACCGAATCCCTATTAGGTAGTCCAACAACACGTATATATTTATCATTATTTAAGTTGGTAGATTCATTTCTGTTGGGAGTATTAAATTGTGACGACCACGTGGTCGCACAAGCCCGAAGTTGGCAGCAACTCGGGCTCGGAGGTAATGAGTCACATAGACTCGCTAGCTTAGCCGACACGCGACCTAAGGTCTGTTCGCCTAGTCGCGTGTAGGCATAAGGGACGAATACCCCAAGATGGGCATACGAACCAGCCTATCTCGGGGTATATAAGAAACATAGAGGAGCGACGCGTGATGAACCGTTCCGCGTTCCGCATCTCCGACCAGGGCACACGAGCGGGACCAGCTACAACCCTTTGCGACTTAAGGTCTCCTCAACCAGAGTTGCCCGGGGCCCCATGGGAAAACCATGGGGTTTGCGATCTTGATTTTTAGGGTCGCAATCGTTTGCTCTCGGTCGACTACGCGTCCGGACAAAGTTTCAGAGATGCGCGACGTTTGCGCCATCTGTAAACTGAAATTTTGTCCAACCCAATTTGTCGCGATGAATTGCGAATCAGCCTTAAGACCAGATGGCGCTTACCGTTCCGGCGCCAGGCCCACCGTTCGCGCATGCGCGGCCCCTATATAAGGAGCCGCCAGAACCAGAGCCAGGCAGTCCGCCTCGGGCAAAGCTCAGGAACACCTCGTGAGCCGACGAGTGTTCTTAAGCCTGCCAAACGGTTAACCACGTCTACGTCAGCTTACGTGACGCAGTTAACCTGAAATCGAGGATTCCTCTCCCGAATCCTAACCTCTTCCGACCGACGTGGTTCCTGGTAAAGACGTGCGCCTACGTCTTTACCCGGAACTCACGACGCGAATTAGACTGTCTACGTGAGCTGGCGTGACGCATCTCAACCGAGCCAAGGATTCCGACCGCATTCCGAACCCTCCCGACCGGCGTGGTTCCAACGAAGACGTGTGCCTACGTCTTCTACGGAACCCACGACGCAAATTAGACTGCCTACGTGAGCTGACGTGGCAGGATAATCTGCTGGCCTCCGTACCCGAATCCCGCCGCTCACGACAAATTTCGGGGCCGCTGTTACCGACCGAGGCGTAGACTGTAGAAATAGCATTTAGTATAGATAGAATAAGTCGCGTTTGTTTAGAGATAGTCTGGCGACTAGGATAAGTAAGATAAGCCGCGGGTGTCTTAACTATAACAAACCGTCGATATTGCGCTGTGGCATGGGCCATCATCGAACTGCGTAGCTATTTAGTAATTGATACGAAAAATCTGTTTCAGATTCCAGGCGTACCAACACCTCCCGTCATTACGATCGATTAATCGCATTATTTTTTTTGTCAAGATTTTTTTTATTCTTTTCTTTCGACGATATTTTTTTTGTTTGTAACGGAAACTTACCGTTTTTTTTTCTTTTTTTGTTTAGTTAATCTAAAGTCTATTCTTTTGTTTTATTTGACTATGGTAAACATTTGTTATTTTATTTTTTTGTACTGTTTTTTATTAGAATATATGTATTAATATGATTTCGCTCTTTTGTCTTTAAAATACCCAAACTCCTCGTCCCTTCCGCTGAAATCCTATCCGGCACGAAAAACCTACCGTTACACATGAAACAGTTTTCAAAAATCAGGATGGAAATGATAGAACTGTTGCTTATGTAGAGGAAAATTATAAAATAAATAACCATGAATCGGATTTTTCTATTGAGCAGAGTCAAATAACAGATACTTTATCTAACGAAGAATTATCAGAAGAATCTGATGAAAATTCTACCAATTCTATTAAGTCTGATACTGAAGATGAAAATGCAAATGAAAATGAAAATTTATTCAATATAAATATGCATGATTCAGATAATGAAGGGAATGATAATATTCAGGTTAACATTTACTTATTTAAAATTATTTAATTATTACACTATCTTACTTGAACTATTTGATGCAAATTAAAATAAGTTATGTGAAATATTTTTTAGAATTTTAACACTGATTTTCCATTTCAAAAAAAAATTTTAAATTGACATTTTTTTCTTCTTTATTTAATCATTCGCGCTGAAAATCACGGCTTAGATGCCCCGATATCAAGTTGAAAATTTCGCACGTACAAATGGCAAATTACGTGGGTAATCTTGCTTGTGATATCCGAGAATAGCGTTGAAAATCCCGCCAGAGTTCCTCGAATATTTCGTTCATAATCCAAGTCAAAATGCCCGGATATCGCGCTGAAAATCACGGCTAGAATACCCGGATATCTTGTTAAAAATTCCACCTGTGAAACCGGGATATCGCGCTGAAAATCCCACCTGTGAAACCAGGGTTTCGCACTGAAAATCACGCCACACCTCTTGCACTGTAAATCCTGCACAAATTCCAGGATTTTGCGTTTAACATCGCGTCTGTCAGACCGGGATATCGCATCGAAAATCCCCATTGTGAAGACCGAAAATAACGTTCAAAATCCCGCCTGAGATCCCAGAATATCTGTTAAAAAATTTATCGGAAATACCGGGATATCGCGCTGAAAGTCACAGTTCAGATGCACGGATATGTCGCTAAAATTCCCGCCTATGAGACTAGGATACCGAGCGTAAAAACCTGCCTCAAATACGAGGATATGGCTACAGAAATTCACAGGTGTGATTCCCGAATATCGCGGAAAAAATCCCGTTTCACCTATCAGGATTTCGGACTGAAAATGCTACGAAAATACGTGAATTTCATGCCGAAAATCACGGCTTAGATGCCCAACCCCGATATCGCGATGAAAATTTCGCTTGCGAAACCGGGATATTACGTGGGTAATCTTGCTCGTAATATCTGAGAATAGCGCTGAAAATTCCGCCAGAGTTCCCCGAATATTTCGTTAAAAATCCCACCCGAAGTGCCAGGATATCTCATTGCAAATAACGACTAGGATACCCGAATATCGCGCTAAAAATTCCGCCTGTGAGACCAGGATACCGAGCGTAAAAACCTGCCTCAAATACTACGATATGGCGCCAGAAAATCACAGCTATGATCCCCGGATAACGCGCAAAAAATCCCGCCTCACCTATCAGGATTTCGTGCTGAAAAAACTGCACAAATACCAGAATTTCGCGTTTAAAATCGCATCTGTCAGACCGGGATATCGCATCGAAAATCCCGATTGTGAAGACCGAAAATAGCGTTCAAAATCCCGCCTGAGATCTCAGAATATCTGTTAAAAAATTTATCGGAAATACCGGGATATCGCGCTGAAAGTTACAGCTCAGATGCACGGATATCGCGCTAAAAATCCCACCTGTGAGACCGGGATACCGAGCGTAAAAACCTGCCTCAAATACTAGAATATGGCGCCAGAAAATCGCAGCTGTGATTCCCGGATATCGCGCAAAAAATCCCGCCCCACCTATCAGGATTTCGTGCTGAAAAAGCTGCCAAAATACGTCAATTTCGCGCTGAAAACCACGGCTTAGATGCCCCGATATCGCGGTGAAAATTTCGCTTGCGAAACCGGGATATTACGTGGGTAATCTTGCTCGTGATATCCGAGAATAGCGCTGAAAATTCCGCCAGAGTTCCCAGAATATTTCGTTAAAAATCCCACCCGAAATGCCAGGATATGTCGTTGCAAATAACGACTAGGATACCCGAATATCGCGCTGAAATTCACAGCTCAGATGCACGGATATCGCGCTAAAAATCCCGCCATAATGCTGAAAATGCTGCCAAAATACGTCAATTTCGCGCTGAAAATCATGGCTCAGATGCACGAGGGGAGAAAATGAGGCGCCGTCGACTCACCCGAATTTGAAATACTATAGCATTACATATAGCAATACACAAGCGAGAAAGTGATTTTAACCTTGCGTGACCTTTTCATCCTCGCTTCGCTCGAGCGAAAACGGCCACACAAGGATAAAATCACTTTCTCTCACTTGTATTCAAAAACATCTTTTTTTCCACGCGGCATGCGAGAAATTGAGCTTCCCGCACCTTGTGTGAAGAAATTGTAAAAAGAGGACTGTGTGTGGGCCACCGTCCGTAGCCGGTTGCAAGAAACCAAATGGAATTCCACGTGGAAATCGGAGTGGATTTCTACCTGAATTTCTGCGTGGATTCTGGATGGATTCCACGAGGATTAAATTGGATTTCAAGAGGATCCGATCCACGCAGATTCCGGGTGGATCCACGTAAATTTATAAATTGATTCTAGGTGAATCCATGTAGATTTCTAGGTGGTTTTTAAATGGACTTCTGCATGGATTCCAGGAAGAATTTTCCGTGGATTTCTACATCTATTCTAGGTGGATTCTAGGTAGATTCACGTAGATTTCGTCGTGGATTCTAGGTGGATTCTAGGTAGATTCCAGCTGGTATCCACGTGAATTTCTACATGGATTCCGGTCCGATCCATGTAGATTCTAGGTGGATTTCTGTGTAGAATCTTGATGTGTCCACGTTGATTTCTACATCGATTGTAGGTAGATGGATATATTTGAAATTTTAAATGAATTATATGTTAACGTATGTAAGTACAGCTGAATAAGTCGATATAGGATAGGTACTATGAAATAGAATTGTATACTAATATATAAATATAATGGTATAAAAAATATTTTTTAATTTATTAAGTACGTATAATAATAGTACAATTTTTTACGATTTCAAGTCGAACCAAAGTTTATTATAATATAATATTATAAAAGTTTATTATAAAATATATATTAGTGTATTGTATATAAATTAATACAGTTTATTGATCGTTTTGTAACAAATATGTGACTTTGGTTTAGTTAAAAAAGACATATGACTACATTTTGCTAAAAAAAAGATTTTTTTTCTTGTATCTTGTATAACATGTTAAAAATACACATGGATCTGGCTAGATTTTGCGTAAAAATCCACCTAGAATCCACGTGAATCCAGATGGAATTCACCTTGAATTCACCTAGAAATCCACCTAAAATCCACGTGGACCTACTTAAAACCAATGAAGAAATTCTGCTACAATCTACGTAAACCCTCCTACAATCCACATAGAAATACACCCAGAATCCACGTAGAATCAACATAGAAATTTACGTGGATCTGGCTGGAATTCATGTAGTTTCAATGTTGGAAATCCAGCTACGCGTAGAATCCATGTGGATCCACCTAGAATCTACGCAGAAATTCAACTAGAATCCACGTAAAAATTTCATGCTGATTTCCACGAGGAATTCCATCTGGTTTTTTGTAGCCGGGATAGTGGCAAAATAAAGATGAAAATGTATCGTAAGATGATTTTCATTGATAATTAGTAAGAAGTAACCATGTTTTAAATTTATTTAAAAAAGGGTGGGAAATTTCTTTCATCAAATATCTATACTAAAGGATACTGCAAAAATTCATACTATCTTAGAATATTATAGAATCTATAATTTTCATGTTATATTCCATTCTAATTTTTATGGTCTAATTAACATACTTATTATTTATAAAAAAAATGTTGTTTTAGATGCGCGAGCCTCTTGAAGATAATCTACGTATCTCGAAGGAAGAGAGCAGTGTTAAAATTGGTAGATTGTCATTTGCCTAGATCTGTTTTTAAGTCGAAGTATTTGTTTTTGAAAAATCTTGATTCTCTTGGTTATAGATACCATTATTTTTGTCCAGATTGCTATAATCTTTTAAATTTTGAATCTACCACATCAACGTGTGACTTATGTGAAAACGAATTTTCCTTAGAGAACATTCAAAAAAAGGAAAATTATTTTATTTACATTCCACTTAAAGAGCAATTAATAAATTTAGATAATGGTGAGTTATACGAAAATTTTCGTTATGATTGTGAAGTTATGAAGAAAATGATGTTGTTAATGGAAATGTCTATAAAAATTTAAGAGAAAAATATTCTGATAATTTTATATCTATACAATTTAATGTGGATGGTGTCAGCTTATTTAAATCAACAAAAGCATCGTTATGGCCAATTCTAGTCACTATCAATGAGTTACCTTACAGATTTCGGAAGAACAACGTCATTCTTTGTGGCTTATGGTATGGTTTGAAAAAACCAGATATGAATTTATACCTGGAGCCATTTATAAGTGAATTACAGGAACTGAGTGCTGGGTTCGAATGCACGACTTACTTTAGTCAAGAACCGATTCCCATGAGTGTGCATGTAATACTTTGTAGCGTCGATTCCGTAGCTAGACCATTGGTACAAAATATAAAACAATTCAATGGCAAATATGGATGTCCATACTGCCTTCATAAAGGTGAACGAATTAAAGTTGGTGACGGTAGTGCTCGTGTTTACTGTGGCGATGTACAAACACTACGTTCTTCTGGAACTCATAAACGACATGTTGAGTTAGCTACGGCCTCTGGTAAAATTGTTAAGGGAGTGAAAGGTCCGTCAGTAGTTTCCATCCTTAAGGATGTAGACGTAACGAATTATTTCCCTCCGGAATACATGCATTCTTGTTTACTAGGAGTAAGTAAGCTTATTGTAATGGAGTGGATCAATGTTAAATCAAAAGAGTAGAGCTTGTCTTCAAAAATTAACGAAATAAATAAGTTTAATAGCTATTAGACCCCCAACAGAAATAACACGGACTCCTAGACCTATTTCCGATAAATACAAAGCCAACGAGTGGAAAAATTTTATTTTATATTATTCAATACCTTGCCTCAAAAATAGACTACCTAACAAATATTTAACCCATTGGCATTTATATGTCTATGTTTTAAATATATATTTAAAACACGAAATATCTGTGGACGAGTTTAGAATGGCCAATTTAGCTCTAAAAAAGTTTGTCTTTAATATGGGAAATTTATATGGGAAACATTTAATGAAATTCAATGTGCACATTCTTTTACATATTCCCAAATATGTGAAAGAATGTGGATCTCTTTGGGCTTGGTCCGCCACTCCTTTCCAAGGTTTCAATAGAGTGCTGCGAAATTTATATCATGGTACACAATACATTCCACAGCAAATTTTGAAGATGTATTCAAGAATGATAGAAATTAGAAAAACATCGCACGTATTTTGTAAAGCTGATACAAGCCCCGAAGGAGTATTACTATTTTCCAAATTGATGAATCAATGTCGTATAAAAAATTGTATAGAGTATGGAGATGATCTTAGAATTTTTGGTAATCCTAACGCATTATTTTTATATCAAACAGAGAAACTTTTAATTGAAGAAATAATAAATGATTCAATTACTGATATTTGTAAAAGTTACAATAGATTCGTATACAAAAATAATCTTTACCATACTAATAATTATAAACGTTTGCGTGAAAGAAGTAACAGTACAATTTGAACCACTGAAAATGAGATAGTTGACGTAACTTATCTAATTGAAGTAAAAGGCCAACAATCACAGCGCTTAATACATTTACTATTAGGAAAAAGACTGCGAATTTTGAATGAAACGTTGTGTAAAGATGGACCTTTTACATCTACATTGTATTCCTTTATAGCAAAAGAAAAAACTAATGTTAGTTGCTGCGAAATTTCGTCTATAAAGACAAAATGCGTCTCCGTTCCATATGAACAAAAACTATGTGTATTTCCGCTTGTGAATACGTTAGAAACCGATTAATTAATTTATTCTATTGTAAATAACAATTGTATTGATTAAACAGTTATCTTTTAGATGTAAATAAATTGTTATTATTATAAAGAATTTGCTATATTATTATAGAGTAGGTAATTTTGTTTCACAATCGCTTGTCCTTCGTAGTCGTATCTTCAATGCACCTTTCGTCATCATGGCGTTCGAAACTCTCCTGGGGGTAGAGCTCCTGGACAGAATCACGACCTAATCCTTGCTAACCGTACTAACTGCACTCGCGTTCTAGTACCAATCCGCCGTTACGTACAGATTCCTAATCTAAGTACCTATTGTAAAAAATTTTATTTTTTGCAACTAATCGCCTCATTCTCGCCATTAAATAACATTCGCGCATAAATATTTATGTGTCAGAGATATTCCTTAGATAACCAATCGCCAATGGCGAAGGCGCAACAGAGATCAGAGTTCCACGACATTGTGTGTACGAGCGAACAACGAATTCCCGATAAAAGACAGCTGTCGAGTAATGATAACCAAAGGGATAATTTCGAAGATATCCAAGATTCCGTGTGGATTCTACCACCTTTCCGACAATGCGTCACTTGCAGTATCTGTTCCGATAGCGTCGAAAGATAAACTCGCGAGATATTGGCACGCGAAAAAATGCACGAGGATATCTCGAATTCTTCGATAACAATTCTTTTTTAACATTCGAATATCGCGAGACAACTCTGACGCCTGCGAAAAACAATTTCGGTAATGAAGCTGGCAGCCAGTCGTACATACCCTACTTCAGGAACAACGCTTATGTTAAATTTTTCCACTTTGAAAGATTCAATTAGTTTCAAAAATTGATTGAAAAATTGAAAAAAATTATCCTAGTAAGTTTTGACATCGCTCTTCACAAAGCAGTTATTAGCTTTTGGAAATTCAAAAAGGTGAATTCAATATGGTGGATGAAAGTTGGTAGTTGCTGAAACGAAAAAAAAATCCTATCAAATAACCTGTTATCGCTACGAAAATCATACCTCAGATACCAGAATACAGTGCTAAAAATCCAGCCTCAGATACCCGGTTATCGCGTTGACCATCGTGCCTGTGAGACCCCGATGTCGCGATGAAAATACCGCCTCAAATGCAAGGATATCAGCATTAAAATCTAGCGTCAGAAATTCGGCTATAGCATTAAAATTCAAACTCAGATATCTAGTTATCTGGTTGGAAATCCCACCTAAAACACCTGGTTATAGCGTGGAAAATCCCACCTAAGATACTTGATTATTGCGCTGACAATTGCGTTTGTGAGACCCCGATATCGCCATAGAAATCCCGCCTACCATACCCGAATTTCGGGATGTAAATCCCCGTGTGTGATACCTGGTTATCAC
>UCOL01004123.1:0-15815 GCA_900474335.1 Ormyrus nitidulus
AAATAGAATAATACGCGTAAAGCGCATTAAATACAGCTGTATTACAATTGGTATAAACATTAATAAATTAAATTTAAAAAATTAGACATTAAGTGAGATTAGGAACTAAAATTAAATATTTAAAGAAATTTCATGAAACAAATTTTTTAATAAAGATTAAATTATAGCAATCGATCGATATTGATTTGTTCTTCTTTAACAAAGGTCCAAATCATCAAGTCAGCTGCAACTTAAATAATTAGGTCAGCTGTAATAGCCGCGCCCCCTTTTTCCGCCCAGAACTACTAACAGCAAATTTCATTCCGTACTATCTAAGATGTCAATTCTGCTTTTTCATTTTCTCATCTAAAGTCGATTCCAGTCTTAAGTTTCCGTCGACAAAGATCACTCCGCACCTCATAAGTCCCGTGAAAAATGAAAATTTGAGCGCTTTCTGTCATTCTCTCCCTCTCCTTCCGAAAAATAAGACTTCCCCCCCCCCCCGCCCTCGCTTTCCATCAGCTGGCTGGCAATCAGTAGCCCCTCACGCTTTTGCCATCTAACTTTCCGAGGGAACTCGCGGGCTGCGACGCTTGGCTCTTGCCTTGGCGAACTTTCGGAGAAGCAAATTTTATCGCGAAACGGGAGAGGAGCGCGGGGACAGAGTCGCGTGCGGCGCATCGATCCTCGCTCTCTCCCTTTCGAATTGAAAAAAAACTGGACGACACGAATGACATATCGATTCTGCGGCACGTGTCCCACTTTCGACGAGTCGGTTCCCCCTATTAAGGATAAGGATTTATTTCTCCTTTTTTTCTTTAAGCCCCCGGTGCTTTTAATGCGCAGAGCGCAGCGCGACGAGCTTTCGTCCGGAGGGCTGCGGCACGCGATCGAGCAACCTTCGAATGTCCGCGCCTTTTTTCTCTCTCTCTCTCCGCCTCTTCCGCTCTCCTTTGGCTTTTTATCATGAGGTGAAAAGCTGCTGACGGATCGGGCGGCCGAACTGTTGCATCGCGAAGCGTGTGCCTCATTCGTGTCAAGGGTTGTGCTTTTAGAGATAACAATTTTTTAGCTCGCAGAGACTGTGGTCTTATTATCGACGGATGCTCGAGCACGCAGCTTTGTTTAAAAGTTTTGTTTACTTTATACGCGTTATTAAGAAACTGCCAAGTTATAAGAATAATTGTAAGCACGCATGCTCTAGTTGGTACTGTGTCAAGCCATAATATCAATTATTTAAACTAACGGCTTATATATTGATTGTTGAAAAGTGAAGATAGAAAATTGCCATGTAAGCTTGCATTGCAAACTTACGCATTTTTCAGATCTTTTTTTATAGTAAATTAACATTTGTGTGCTTACCTACTGCATTTGCAAAACGTATAAACTATATCAGCAAGTCTATATGTATAGAATATTGCCAGAAGTGCTGTTAGGCTCGAGTTGATATTAAACGTAAGACAAAGGAAAGAGTATTGAATGCTGTTGAGTCTGCTTAAAGTTCTCAGTAGGGATTCTCTCGTTTCAGCCAGCAGGTTGCCTGGTAGAATCAATTAAGTTAGGCTTGCTAACTTATATATTGAGAAGGAGCAGTTTAAGAAGAATCTCTAAGAAAATCTTATTCATTTATTTAAATATTCTTTTACAGATAATCGAGAATCCGTTACTTAAAATGTTTTGCTTGTGTTTCCTTTGTTGCTGAAAATAATTTTTTATGCATTCGTGTCAATCTGTATCGTGAATAAGAAAAAGAATGCTTAATATTTTATGTGCAGCTTTTGACGACTCGCTTTGACCCATCATTATACGTCAAAAACTCTCGTCTGCATAGTAACTATTTTATTCAGTATAATGTTTCCTCGTAAATAATTTGCAATAGCAATGAAAGCATGCATACTCAAGTATTTACAGTCAAGCGTCAACATTTTGAAAAGTTTATTGGTACTCGCATTTACTAGGATAGAAATAGGGCAATTTTCTAGTTTTGATGTATGCATACGTCAATATTTGAAATACTATTTCAGAATACGAATAAGAAAATTTAAAATCGGTAAAAATCTTAATAAATAACGAGAAACAAATCTGTATATGCTATTTCTATTGATACTACCACAATTGGAGTTCTCAAATAAGACAATTTATTAAATTTTTAAGAAGTTTATTTTAGAGAAATTCAATCTGTCAACTCAAATCAGTTAAAAAAATATTCTAATAAAGTAAGACTCTGGCTAATGCATACTTTGATAATTGTAATAGTTTGAAGATGACATTGTTTACCACCTGCAAAATTTTACGTTATAACCGAGTAAAGGAATTGCTTCTTTTTCACGAAAGGCGAGCTTCGTCTGTTTCACGGCTTATAAAGGATGATTAAGGCTGATGAGTCCCGCGGCGCAAGTATTAATCAATAAATAATGCCTCGAATTTACGATGCAACCAACCGTCTCTACCTTATGCACCACCGTACCGCATACTTATACTTGCATACGCCCATTTACATTCCTTATTCGCTCACACTTGCAACTGACCATTTGGACAAGTGGGTTGACGTTGGGAGAGCAAAACGAACTTAGGGCTGCTCTTCTGCGGTCTGGTAGCCGCTGCCGTCGCCGCAACCCCGACAATAAACCCGCGGCCCTGAATACTGTATGAAATCAGTTTCCTATACAATGTTTGTCAAATCTTCCGAAATTTGTTTACTTCAGTCGTTAACAATGAAAGTAGAATCGAGTCAATGTAAAACGGTCCCGAAGGAAAGCGCCTTACGTAGGAAAAATTTACTCGCAGCCGCAAGTCGCTTGAGAAATCTAGGGCCAGAAGTTAGTATATTTTTATGCGCGGCATACGAAGGCGAGCAAAACTCTAACCCGGGGCTATAAAAGAAAACTACAAAGTCAAAAGACGAGGTTGCGTAAATCCTGGCCAGCTAGTGTAACGTTTTCTTTTTACGCGCGGCGCTGCACACTGCACACCAGGTGGAAAACCTACACATACGAAGAAGTTATTAGGCGGAATGTCGTAAATAACGAGGAGAGATTTGAAAACGGCACGCGAGGGACTTTTACCATCGCGGCGGGGTTGTCGGCCCTGCCCCCCGGTCTGCAACCTTGACACGAGCCGATCCCATCGTCGCCCTGCGCCGTGATGGTGAAAGAGTTCGATAGTCGAGTGGCATGTCGCGAGGATCGAAGGGCTCGCCGCGCCACGCGACAATCATGTCGTTAAGAGGATACGGCTGACTTGCAAAGCGAGCGGAACTTTTTTCCTGCACTCGCGTATTCAGAATATATATATATCGTATACTTTAGATTGGCACCGCTTTTCAATTCGTTGCCTCGGGATGCCTTTTCTTTGGCCTTTCATCAATATCCAAAGAGCGGTTATAAAATTCTTTCAGCCTCAGCTTTTCTTAGAAGCGTATAAATTGGATAAAAAAAATAGAGTGACATAAAAATTTTCGCGTTTCAATTTTATTTCCCACTCGATGAAATGTCATTTGGTCTAAAAAATGGCCTATACCTTCTCATTTTAAAAGGAGGTATGATTGCTCCGAGCAGCGACGTACGATGCGCCCGTCAAAAATTCAATTTCACGTCTGTGTGCAAATGCACAGTCTTATTGCCAGGTGACGATCTCGTAAAATAGAAGAAAACGACGCGAGTCTCCAACGCTGTTTTGGAAGTTAAAGAAGAACTATCGCAAAGCAGTATCTTTAAAATGTTCTAAATTTATTTTAATTAAATATAATTAAATTCTCGAAAATGCTTTTACATATAAATTTACATGTAAATTTACATCTTATATCAAGTAGATTATATCAATCGCTCTTTAACAATTGTTAAAGAGAGATTTTTGTAATCAGTCAATATTTGATCTTTTAAATCAGTTAATTACATCAATATTAGATTAGATGTTTTTAGAAAATGCTTGTAATATAATTTCCTTACGCTAAAAGGAAAATCCCATAGACTTTTGACATACATTAGTATTTCATACAGAAATGAGTACTATTGCGTTTCAATTTTAGGAGCAAAACTCACGCAACACTTTTCTGGGTTAATTAACGGTGTCTCAATCAGAGCACCGTCATTACTTTTCGAAAGTAAGGTCTATCTTTGCAAAATCTCCGGACTCAATCCTCAAAGCAACAAAGTTTGATAACGAAAATAATTGAATCCGCCTCGATAATCGTCCTAATCCGCTCGAAGCATCATGCGGGTGCAAAATTACAACTCGGGCAAGATCAGCCTCATATGAAGAGGCACGAAGCGGAGGTTACACCCGAAACAGGGCATAAAAGCTTGCCAGCGGCAGGAGCGAGAAACTTGCCTCAGTCAGGGATTAAATGCGGGGCGGGAGCAATTCAGCCCGCGGTGTTTACCTTTCACGAAATTGCTCTCGACCTTTTTTCAAAACGAAATTATTATCCAAAAAACTCCATAACTTGTGTTTCTCGGAAAAATCAGCAGGTGGAAATTAAAATTTATACATTTTCATTGCGAAAATAAATAATGCGATACAAGAGATGGAGTAAGTTTCTAAGCAGATCAAATAATTTCTCAATTATAACTTTGGAGATTATAGCTAAGAGGGATAAGTAACCAATTTTGCTGATGGATAAACGGCTCTCTCAAATCTTGTTATTGACGTACTTGAAATTTTTCTCAAGCACAAAGTCTTAACGAGTGAACTTCAAATTGGTACTAGAGAACTACTATTTCTCTTGCTTCGTATAGGTAATAGAATCAGAATCTTGATTTCTCAGTTTTCCGCCTGAAATCTCAACTCAGATAAATACATTTTTTTTAATAATACGAGCATTTTCAATTTAAACCAAATCCAGAATTATATGATGAAATTTACTACTTATTATAATTTTTTTAATATTTTTGTACAGAATATTAAAATAAATCAAGATTTCTATTATCTGCTCTTGAACATTTTTTAAATTACTCTATACTTGTTGCTCTTCTCTTTTGTGCTACCTTTTTTGATTACAAAATTCAAGCATCAAGAGCAACGTAAATACAATAGATATCTTATCAAGCTCCACTCATTAATAATTGTCACAAGTATTTCTCTCATTCTCGCTTGCTTTCTTACAGTTATTTCGTTAAACTCTTTTTCTTGACGCTCGCGACTATTTCAAATATGAAAATAAATTTTCCTCTTTATCCTTCGAGCGCAGGATGCGCCCATTATTGAACTCAAGGGGAGCGGAAATTCTTTGGATTTCTCGGGAAAAAGGCAGTTGCTTAAAAAAGGCAAGAGGAGTGCTTGTACAAAAATTTACGTTTCATACGTCGGATTAGTACTCATTATTAATAAACTCAAGTTTATATTTATCATGACCTATATTTATTTTTTATTAATGACATATAAAAAAGATCATTTTTTTTATGCGTACTGTCAATGGCAGTCTTTTTTAGAGGATAAATGACTTTTTTAATTAAAATTAAGCATTGAACGCGCAAAATCTATATTTTTTTTCAAAAATTCGCACTAGATTATTAAATTTATATTTATGAATAAAATATCTCATTCAAAAATGTGGTTAATGTGCGTTTAAAATAAGCTTTAAATCTAATTTAATTTGAATCTTTTGTGCTTTGGAATTTTGTAAAATATTTCTTCTTTGAACACTGAAGAAATTTCATTAAAATATCAGAAATATTGGAAAAAGTGTTTAATAATTTAAATATTTTAGCTAATTATTAAAGACTCGTTTGTGATATTTTAGTTATTTTATTGACTTTTGGTTAAAATTCTGCAGGTGCTTAAACTCTGCATCGCACATTAAACTTTAAAATTAAAACTCTCTGCTCGCAAAACTCTATTACACAAAAGATTTTACGAAAAATTTTTTTTTAGTATTGGACCAACAGATTTTTTAGAAACATTGATTTCCCAATCTGTCCGACGCTCACCTCGCTTACTGTCCCTCTCTCGTTTTTCATTTTATTCATCGAAAAAAGTTCGGACACTCTCGACGGCAAATAGTCCGTCGTTGGTCGCCAACGATCGTAATTCGTGCGTACTCGACCGGTCCAGTGCGAAAAAAATTCTTCGATTATCATGAACGAACGAACGCAATACTTTTCTGAACAAGAGTTAAAGAACTGTCGAAAGGTATATATATCAAGTGTCACATATCATGGCTGGAAATTTCGCGAATGACCTGTTGAAAATGCAGCTACCGTAATCGTTGGTATTTGGTCCGGTGGTTTGCGCGTCGTTTTTATTTACAGAGCCGCAGGTTTGTACATTCTTGAATCTAATTTCAGATTTTTTAACTAAAATTTAACTTTTTAACTTAAAATTTTAATCTCAAGTCTTTAGCTATTAGCCGTAGTAAAATTTTAATCGTCTTATCAGGCATCAAGAAAATGAAAGTTTTTACTTTGTTCTTAATCTGGTGAAGTAATTTCACGTTCGAATAGTTTCATCGCATTTGACACGTAAAACGTCAATCCAAGAAGCTAAATTAATACCTTCAAATGTTATATGTATATTCTATTAAATATTAAATACAAATATTAATATTTTAGAAACTTTATTACTAAAAGTATTCTTTCAATATTTTAAAAGCTTATTTTAAATTTAGATGAAATTTTAAAGAATTTCAATCCTTGAATAATAATCTGAAAAAAGTTTTCTTGAGACTTAATCGGCTTTCCGTTTCATATAATTTCCATTCGTTCCTTCAATGGATTGTAACAAATTTCATTAAAACTCAAAGTTTCATGAAAAGTTATACTCATAAGTTGATAAGAATTATTAATCCTTTTTCTTTAACCTTCTTATCCACGACGAATGATTATATATTTCAATTCATTTTAAAAGATATTCTTTAAATAAACGTCTTTTCGCGGTGTGCTTTGCTAATTTTTATATGCAGCTGGCGTCGAAATAAAGGACTCGGTGCCTTTTATGCTGCCTTGCAAGTGGCAAACAAAGTTTACCCGTTCCTTTGACTGTGTACCTTTGTGCATTTTATTGCATTACTGAGGCAATGGAAGTAACCTCACAATCCTTCATCCATTGGATAGCTGCATATTTCGATTTTCGTGCTATAAGCATTTTACTGACTTTTTGCAATGCAAATATTTCACCAGGTGCTTGCAATTGCGAAGGGACTAAAATTTATTTTGTTATTATCTTTTTCACATACGTTGCTTGAGTATAAGCATTTTTTCTAAACTATCTATTTAAAATATAAATCAAAAATATAATCTATTCTCTGATGGAAATTTTTAAGAGGAATATAAATTGTATTCTCAAAATCTAACGAAATGAATAAGACGAGAAGTAGTTAGTGCTGTACATGCAACATACTACTATATGTTTCAAGTCAAAATTAGCTTGTCTTTACACTGCATCTTGGGGCTTTAAGAAAATGCATATTTAATCAGTCATTAATATACCATTTTGTCAAAGCATTGCGGCGAGTCGTAAAAATAAAGCATCTATCTAATAAAATTAAAAATTATAGGAAAAAACATTTAAAATTAATTTACGATCAGATAAAGGTCTTTATAATCTGACAATAACTACTTTCGCTCTACTTGGTAAAAATGAAAGCGAATGCTACAGTAAGATAGGCAGAAGCAATCCCGTTAAAAGCTCGACGCAAAATGTCTAAGTAGATTTAATTCACAAAGCGAATTATCCTAAAAAGGCCGTTCAATTTTGCTAAAAAGAGGGGAGTGAGACGACGAGCCGGGTATAATTAGAATGATTTTCGCTGGTGATAAAAGCTCCCAAGTACAGACGTTACTCGGACCATTGAACTCGGTTAGCATTGAACGCGAGTATATACTTGAGACGGAGTGCAGAAAAGAGCCGCCACCTACACGCCAGAGGGAAAGAGATGGCGGCGTAGCCACTGCCGCGGAAAGAATAACGAGAGATCGAGGGTTAATGCCTGGTACGACTTGGCGGCTCGTACCCCTCGCGCGAGCATCATCTCTCGACGTGGCCCGAACTGGGTTAACAGCCTTTTATCCGAACGAGAGAAGGAGAAAGAGAGCGCGAGAGGGAAAATTTACGGACCCGGCGTGACTCGGCCGTTATGTATCCACAGCCGCGCGGCGAGGGGGTAAAAAAGCTGGACGCGAATTTTCGAATTAAGTGGCAAGCGAAGCCTGGCGCGGCGCTCCGTCTGCATCTTTCCGGGTGTTGAGTCGCCCGAGTGTCTGGCCAACTGAGCGAAGAACGTGAACCACTTCTTTCCCACCTATCTTATGTATCTACTTCGTAAATATTTCGCCGACCCCAAAGTCTGTGTGTGATGTGATGTGATGTGTGTGTGTGTGTGTTTTGTGTGTGTGTATGTGTGTGTGTACCCTTTCGCCACTCTCTCCCCTATTTTCTGCTTTTCTTTTCACCTCGATGGCGATTCGATGGACATAGAAATCATTGCTGCGGAGGACTTTCAAGATGTACTTTGAGGCAATGGACGAGCGGCTTTTTTTCCCGCGAAAGCCTCAAATTGCATTTTTCCGGAGTGACGCAAGAGACTGTATTGCATTTTTGGGGAAAATTATTGCGGGACTAAATTAAATTTCTCCCTGCGACGAATTATAAACGTTGCCAAATTGAATTCGGCCTATTTTTAGGCCTCGTAAAAACAGTAAGCTGGACGATTTGCCCCGAATTTTTTTTTTTTTTTTCGTTTCGTGATTCAAGGATGGAGCAAAAAATTACTCGGGCATTCATTGACAAATATTTGTCTGTGACAATTTTATCCGGACACATTTTTCAATGAAACTTTAATACCGCTCGTCAGTGTTTTTCTAAAAGTTATTATTTTATTCATCGTTGTACAACACTAATTTATTTAAAGGTATAAATTATTCGTTGGAATAGAAATTTATAATTACTTGTATACTCTGGTAGCTAAACAATTAATCCATGAAATTTCGTACAAATATTTCAAAAGCTCTTATAATTTTCCACGGAATAAAAAGAGAATCACTGCACGATGAAAAGCTGATTAAATTTGATTTTCAAGAGTTCAAAAGCGAGAGAAATATATAAGAAAAATCGTAAAACGTCACGAAGCAGTAAAACAGCATCTTGCAACGCTAATCGAAGAACGACCCACTAAACAATAGCTACAAAAATTAAAAGAAATAAAATTTCTTACGCCTTAAAAGGCGCGTAAGACCGAGGCGGGCGGGCGTTAATGCGAACTCGTAAACGTCTCGGATAAACAACGATTGCAGAAGCAGAGCTTAAATTTCGCTCAGGTTTTATGTGGTCAACATACTTAACCCTTATAACTGGTGACCTAAAAGAGCTACCCTCACATCTGACAATGTTTACGTTATAAAAAGCAGCCCTCCGTAAAATGGCGGTTCGACTTCGATCGCATCGTCGTCCCTCTTTGATACGCCGCGGAGCGACGATTGCGAGCTGCATATCGTTCGCCGAAAACCAGAGCAAGTACGGCGAACATGCGAGAGGATGCGGGAGGCTTCTATTTTTCTTCCGCTTTATCGGAAGAACGTCATCACACTTCAAAATTTACATCGCTATTGAAAAATGAAACACTTTACGTGTGCATTTTGGAAAACTATTTTTTGATCCTCCGATTTTAAGACTCGTTCGTATATAGAACTTTTTTTTTAGAACTGTTGCATTTTAAAACGCGTATTTATTACGTAAAGTGTATTCTTCAACGCGAAAAAGAATTATAATTGTATTTTAAGAGTGTAATTTAATAATATTTTAAGAAAGATGGTTATAATTTGTAGACACTTAAGTATCAGTTTTTTCATTTAAGCATTGTATGTACGAGTTCCTTAATTTTTATAACTTTTATTGACAATTGTGAATAACATTTAAGTATTCAGCTTTTATTTTTTGAAAATATTATATTCTACAAATTTTACCGAAATAGAAAACTGCAAATAGCAGACTACATTTGGGAATGAAGAGATTTTTATTGGTATTTGCTTTTATATTAAACTAATCCAATCAATAAATATTTGAATATTATTTCAAAAAAGTTTTCTCTGTACGATTTGCATACGATGTCCCATTTCTCCCAAAATCCACGACACGGCCTCTTTAGTTAAATCAATTTTAGAATGGTTTACTCCAGTTTTAAAGCACATGATATGTATTCATTAAAATTTGCATGCAGAATGAGAAATGCTAAAAATTATGGAAGAAAGTTAAGAACAAGTCTATTATTAAAACTGAAATATACTTTTAATTACACTGGTTGTTCCACTTTCACTGGACTATTTTTTAGGAAAATATTTTGAAGAAAAGGGATTCGAACAATGTAAGATGCGGAAGAGGAGACAAAACAATGATTTTCTAACTTTACCCTCTTTATCCAAGAAATGTAGTTTTTTTTTTTGTAAATTTTGATATTTAATTTTCAGATTAAATTAAACATTCGTCTCGATATAGTAAATGTTTTATTATATTTTCCAAGTAAAAAATGTCAGTCATTCATTTTGCACGGTACACCCTGAAAAAAGTTATTCTGAAATATTATTGTTGACGCACACCGTTCCGATACAGCAATTACCCACGGCGAGCGATACTAAAAAGTCACACAAAAGGTTTTCAAAAATATAGCACGCGCACACCGCGAAAAGCTTGCCGAAAAATCGCCGAAGCCAAAGTTCCGGAATTTCGAGTTTCGGTTTTCGCGCTCCGGCCGACGGGCACAAAAAAACAAGAGTCGCTTCGCGTTAAAAAAAATAAAACGTGTAAAACCCAAAACGGGGGAAAAGAGGATAAAGGAAAAAGCAAACGAACGATCCGGGCTCATTGTTCTGCGAGTACGTGCGGTATATACATCTATAGACCCGGAAGTAGTTGCGCGGCTGCGATACGAAATACGACGGCGAATTCGCAGATGTGAAACTCCTCGCCGCGGTTTTTAAGTCGATTCTCAGGAATTCTAAGCGGGCTTCTAGTGGAAAATTAAGCACGTCGAATGCCAGCACTTATTCCGAGAATCATACCCCCTTCAAGACTTTTTCCAAATTACTGAAAAAGGATTTAAAAAGTTTAAAAATCCGATGAATGAATGAAAGAAAGTTTTTCATAATCATTTATCAAGATATTATAAGGTTAAATAATTGCAATTTGCAGCGAAGAAGTTCGAGTCGTGATATACGGGTAAGCCTTTTCCTTGACGGAAGCTTTAGTCAGTGTACAGCCTACTTTGCGAATGAGAAAAAAAAGTAACCGAGAAAAGCATCGAGATCAGACGTACTCTGAATTCTTGGCCTGCAGCACGCACTCAAGGCAGGTTGTAGACCTTAATGATTAATAATTAACGGGGCGCATCGATTCCGTCTGCCTGACTGCTCTCCTTCTTTATACCAGCGAGATAGGGGCTCGAACCCTCCGCCACACGCGCACACACAAGCGCGAATCCATCTTTATCCACTCCTAGTGCGGAGCGCGGCTATAGACGAGCGACGCCGACTATCGCGCGACGGCGAAGAAACGCCGCTGCTTCCTTACGTCATTCCGAGGAATGGCGCTGAAAATAAGCCGAACGGCCCGCTAATTCCTGGATTAATATTGACTTGCTTTTTCGCCACTTCGCCTTCTAATGAGGACGTGATGAGCATTCTCTTATTAGACGCTGGGAACGCGGCCTCTCTTCTCGAGATAGCGCGGCTTTTTGCGGGGCAATCTTGGCCGAGTCTCGATATCGTTCAAATTCTAGTTTCACGTGTTGTGTGATTCATGAGTATTGATAGCTTTCGGATGAGTCGAACAGTAAGTAGGCTTTGTTTCGAGCTGAACAGATGGTAATTGATCATCCAAGTTTTATAATGGAATTAAGCGCGCTGCCTCTTTAATTAAGAGAGAGCTGAGTAAATAAATCTCGTCGATTAATTCTTTATTTCGCCGACCGCGAGTTCCAAATTCGTTGAAAGCAAAAGTGTGCATAAAACCGGCAGCGGTAAAATAAGTTTTAACGTAAATGGATCCGCTCTTTTAGAGAGCTTGTATTTTAGTGAAAAAGCTCTAAACCGTATTTGTTTACACAAGAAATACATATCGTATGAGTGAAAAATGATTCTCGTTTTTATGCAGAAAGGTTAAAATTTTTAGTTATTTTTAAACTTTGAGCGCGCGTTGGGTACTATTATACTGCTTTGTGTAACCATCAATTTCAACGACGACGATTAGCATTTTAGAAGGTAAACAATAAATGGCGTTGAATATAGGAATAATGGGTTTTCCGAGCGTCGTATTAACGAATGGACAAACACTATATTACTAAATTATCATTAACGATCAAAGTTTTGCAGAATAAGTGCCAATTCATCAATCATTCTAAAAAGCTGTTTATTCCGAATGTCTTGGTATAGTAAGCATAGAAATAAAGTTTATCTGACACACCGAATAAGATGTAAAAGTGTCGATGAAACCCAGTAATACGAGCCGGCAACCAAACCCCAATGAAAAGCCCCTTATCCTCGGCCCACCGATCGAGAAATCTATTGAGCAAAAAAGGACTCACCTAAGTGCGGTATCATTATTTGCGGCTCGCTCTGAAGGTCCGTTATCGCCAGGCCTCTGAAAGTATCCCGATAAAAGGCCGTACTAGAAAAAGCGGGAAACCGTCGCCGTCGACGGGCTCTCGTCACTCGCGTGCATAGAGAAAAGCGGTGGCAGAGGGGCACGGACGGCGTTCCGAAAGACGTGCGCGTCGTAGGATCGTCGCGGCGCTTTTGATCGGCCGGCGGCGGGCAGCGCGCGAGCATCCCCCGCTCGCTCGGAGAGCTTTTTCGCGGGACGCCACGTGCTGGCGGTGCCCGCGACGACGCACGCGCACTGCACCGAGTCCAGGAGGGGCGCGGGCCACTTTTCTCGAGAGACCGAGAGGCACACGCGCGTTTCTTTGCGCCTCGGCTCACAACGGCGGGGCTTTCTCTCCTTTGGGCCAAAGCCCGACTGCCGAACATAAAGCTGCAAGCTTTCCTGCTCTTTATGGACGCGGTTAGTAGCGCCTTCTTCGTATTCGCCCCGAGCAAAGCTCGGTGGAGCGGATTTACACGCTGGCAGAAACTTCTTGCAACTTGCTTTTTAGCACACCTGTAGCGAGTTTCTTCGTTAGAATTACGAGTTCCGTTTGCCGCAATGCATTATGCATTTCAAGAGCGAATGTAAGCGGCTTCCTATTTTTTCGCGCTTAAATCAAGGATTAAAGTATATTGCAACGTTATTACATCGAAGTCTGTATTACATATTGAATTTTTTTATTTTTACATATATCATAATTCGGTTTTATCGAAAGATTCAATATATATATTCTATCATAAATCATTCTATTACTAATCAATATTTTAGCCAGGCTTGAAGGATTTATTTTTTAATTTATTTTCCTTAAATTTTATGTTACAGATTTATACTGAACAATGCAAACATTAAAGCTGACCAATGACGCCGGTCGACTGACTCTAGCGCAAAGAATCTTTTACGAGCGGAATGGTTTTCTAGTTATTCCTAGGGTCATCCCCCTTGAAATACTCACTAAATGCAGTAAAAGGTAAATGTCGTTAAAAATTTATTTTCACCAAGTTTATTACGAAAACTTACGTGTTACGTGCGTATAATTAAATTACTTTCAGATTCGATGACTACGTAACGGGTGCAGTTGAGAAAGGTGAAACTACTGTGATGAGGGACATCGTCGACCGAAAGTCGGTGAATAAAATTCAAAACATACTGCACGATGACATTTTTCGAGAATACTTTCGAAACAAGCAGCTTCTGGATATTGTTGAAAATTTTATCGGGCCTAACATTGTGGGCGTCCATAGTATGCTTATCGCTAAACCTCCAGACGTAGGAAGCGGAAGTTCGAGGTAAACATTGAATGAAAATTTTTCAATAATTATTTAGCATGCATGCATAGTATAAATGTGAATAAACAAATTAATTCATATTTTTAGTTATAACAAACTAAATTAATTAGAAGATTGGCTCTATTTTCGGTGTTTGCACGAAATACTGCTGCTGAATTTATGACACGGCCCTAGAAAATACAATGCCTTTATCCCAGAAAAAATATATCGCTACCATAGTTCTTTCCCCTCTTACTGATGCATTTCTCATTTTTCTTACTTTTTCTGCTTTTCCATTTAGATTGTCTCGAGTCTGGACTTAATAAACTCGGAATACAATTATTACAGATAAATTTGTTTACCGTTGCTGCACAAGAATTATGCTCTCGTCACCCGTTTAATATGCAAACTCCAGATAAAATTTTAAAAGCTTGTACTCTATTGCATATAATATTCCCCAGGCGTTCGATCAAGATGCTCACCTTTCACATTTGCATCCCTGCGTCCCAGGTTCTCGCTCTACTTGTAGATGTCTACATCTTCCTCTATTTCTATTATACATTTTCTTTATACCTCGTTCTCGCACCAAAATTTTTGATAACGAAAAAATATCTGGAGTATCGAGGGAAAATTATCGATGAAAAAAACCATAAATTTTGCGCGCGGACGTCTAAGCCGCTGCAATAGAATCTCGAAAACAAAGAATTGGAGAAAGGAGGGAAAGGATAGAAATCTACGAGCGGTGTATATACCTTTTAGCCCCAAGTATTTCTTTCTGTATTTTCATTCGCAGTTTTTTCGAATACAAAAGAAACAGCAATGAGTTGTTGCAGTTAGGAAACGGAGCAATTCTGGATAGCAGATTTCGTACATTCTTATAAAATACAAATTTTTAAGAGTGTTTAAAGAGTGATAATTAATACGAGAAATACTTCCAAGTTTTTAAATAAATAAAAGTAACGTTTAACAATTAAAATGCATAGAATTATAGAAAAACCATTTGAAACCACTCCTATAAAATACGAATAACATTAATAAATTCACCTAATAATTTGACAGGCATCCTCCACATCAAGACTTGTACTACTTTCCATTTCGTCCGGCTGATAAAATAGTAGCTGCGTGGACAGCAATAGAAAAATGCGACAAAGAGAACGGATGCCTACACGTGTACCCAGGATCACATCGCTCTTACGAACTTATGGCTCACGGTTACCCTAAAGACATAGTTAACAAAATGTACCACGGTATTCAGGTAATGTAAATCGCGCACATTGCTACTTACGCCAGCAAGTGTTAATTGTGAAAATAACACTAAACATTTATTCCTCTCGACTCTTTAAGAGTAACCGCAAAATCTTTTTTTTTTAATTTTTTCACTTTTTTCAAAATGTTTTTACGATGAGGCAAATGCTTCTGCAACTGAATACCTTCAGAATTGTCGCCGTCCTAGTAATTCCACAGTGAATTAACGTGTCCAATTATTGGGACGGTCATATACTAGGATAATTCCTAAGATATCCAGCTACTAGTGTATTTTCCTTACCTTAAAGATAAACGTGCAACAGCTAGTAGCTTATTTTTCGGAAACGGTGCCATTTTTAGGAACGGCGTACTGCATATTATTATTTTTTTGTACTACTTAATGCTTTTTTATAAATAAATTTTGATAGTTTCCCAGAACAAATTAGTAAGAGACAAGAAAATATATATTGAATAACTCAGCTGTTTAGAAATAAAAAAAATCACAAAGATATATTATTACTTTTAATTTAGACTAAAAGCTTTTACATACATCTTTTTCTTTTTTGCCTAGCGGGCCGAAAGTACCACTTTCCCGCCCCGCGCCAGATCGAGAAAGTTGGATTTTTGACCTCGCTAGGCAAAAAAATAGTATTTGCTCCTCGGGAGGTAAAATGGCAAACCCATAGTTCGTGTTTGACACGAATTAATTTTTTGCCTAGCTGGTCGAAAGTACTACTTTCTCGCCCGGCGCCGAAT
>UCOL01004124.1:0-15809 GCA_900474335.1 Ormyrus nitidulus
CTCGAGCTCCGCGCTTCTCTCTCCAGGGGGGGGGGGGGGGGGGGGGTACGAAAAAAGGAAATGCAGAAAAATTGATCAGCTTGCGCGTCACGCGAGGCAGGGACGGAGGAAAAAGCCGCGCGAATAAGAGCACGCGCGCAGGAGGAGACGGGCGCGCGGGAGGAATGAACTAATCCGGTCAATATCAGAAAAACGAGCTGTATTATGCAAGCCCCGTGGATCAGCTAATTCACTTACGTAGGTGTTACGTGTCTCGGGTTCCGTATGCAAATCGGTCCAAGCGCGCAATGTACTTTAAAGATCTGGAGACCCGTAGGAAAAGACAGTAGAGAGAGAAAGAGATCAAAACACGAGGGAGTGCGATTTCGCACCGTAACGTTCCTTGTAGTGACGCTCCCGTATATATTACCCCGACGAAGATAAAACTTGGCGACTGAAGCTGCCTCGTGACAAGCAGGAGATTCTCCTCTTTTCTTAGAACGAAGCTGAGGAAGGAAGTGCAGATGAGAAGATTTTAGCCTGGAGAAATATGCTAACCCAGTGTAGCGCGGGAAATTCTCGAGGCAGCAAACGTAAATGTACCCCATGATAAAAAATCTGCCGACGCAAATTGATAAAATTTCTTTTTTAAATTTATATGCAGTCTGGTAAAGCTTGTCAATTATTTTTGTTAAAAAGACTTGACCTAAATGCTTTGAGGTGGCAGTGGCTGAAACAAACTCGATGTGCTTACCCCGTACGCGAGTGTAACCTCTATTTAATGGACTGAACAAAATTATCGACGTAAAAATATGAAAGCCGAGGTTGCGCTTCGAGTGCACAGGTAGAGGAAAGAGCAGAGAGCGGAGAGATGCGCCAAGAGCAACGTCCCATGATGCCTTCGCCTTTATTTCGATCTCGGGGTCAGGGGCTCTCTCTCCCTCTCTCTCTTTCTTTGTTGCCTGCGCTAGCGTCTCTCCCTGCGAGCTCGTCGCAACGGCCATTTCGAGAACACATAGGTTAGAGTGGTTATAGGTATACGGAGTAAGACTAGTAGATACGGGAGAGGAGAGTCGAGAAATAGAGGGAAAGCATGTAGAAGGACGAGGGAGACCGAGGTGAAACAGTGATGCTGCTACTACCGCTGCTGCTTCGTCCCGCCACGTCCGTGTGCACATCGGGGGCCTCACACGCTCACACGATTCGTTTAATATCGTCCAGCTGGCACGTGAAATGAGGAATGTACCGCAGCCTCTCTCTCGCTCATTTCTGCCTTCGTTTCGTTGCGCGTATATCCTTCGAGGGAGAAAATTTATTACGGGAACGAGGGCCGGACCGATATAGATGCCATTACTCCAAAAAACATAGGCGCACGTATATCCTGCAGAAATTGACAGGAGAAATAATCAGCGACCACCCCTGGACTTTCAGAACCTCGAGACTAACACATCTCTTTTCAACGTGGAAAATCAAGTTTTCATTTCCAGTTTACAGTGTCGCCAGAATTCCGGATTTTATTTCATTTAGTCTTTTATCCTATAAAATTATTTGAGCAAGTTAAAAATATTTTTATAATATTCAAGATAAAAATAAATAAATTAATCTAGGTATATTCTAATATTTTTTACATGTCAGTGAAAAATATAAACGTTAATGAAACGAAGAACCGCTGCTGTCGCCTTTGCAAAATTAGAAATCAACATTCTAGGCTGCACTAACTTAATTTCTAAACGTAAATGCGTTTACACGTATAAAAACTCAAATAAAATTACAGCAGTATTTATTTTGTAATTAAAATTGAAGAAAAACGGAAAAGATTTGAATAAAGGCTGAAAATCGTAAAAAATTCTAAATTCTAAAAAAAAAAGCATCAGAATTATAAAGAGAACGGTGATGTGTCGACGAGGAACATTGAAAAAAGTCACAAAGAAAGGCAAAAATTCGATTGCGTGGCAATTTTACAGATGGGTTCAGGAGCCGTAGGTTGAGAGCCACTGACGCGCGTCACCGTTAGTTTTCTCTCTCCTGCCTCCTCCCACTGGTAGCCGCGCTTGCACTGCAGCAGCCCAGCAGTCGCGAGAGTTCTCTTCGATTCTCTTCGTCTCTCTCTAGTTTTGCGCGTTCGCCTCATCCTTATTGCTCTCTTGCTCTCCGTCTCTGTCGCACTTACGCTCGACTGCGCTTGAGCACAGCCGGTCGGCGAATTTCCTTCTCCGCGCGACGATGCCAGTCGAGGCCCCTCTTCTGCGAATCGCGATCAGCAGCCCGACTCGAAGTCACGCCCGCATGCTTTCTTAATTCGTGAAATTCGCGCGGAATCGACCAGAATTCGAGCAGAGGAAGCAGCGCGCGAAGACAGAAGAGAGAAAGGTAGCCGGACTGGGGAGCCGCAGGTTGAGAGGCACTGTAGAACAATAACTTCGGGCAGCGTGAGCTCTCAAAATGGCTGTCCTCAGCTATTATTACTTCGGGGAGTGAGCGAAAGAGAAAGAGGGGGGAGGTGGGAGAAAGAGAGGAATAAAAAACGAAACGAACGTCTGTGTCTTTTCACTCGCTCTCGCATAAAGTTTTGTGGAGGCTTGAGTAGCAACCAAGGCTTCGACGCCGCCGCGTACGCATCATGATCTTCGCAGAGCCGGGAAAAAACGAGTTTCTTCCTCCGTTTACGGCTTAGGCAGTGGTCGAAATATCCATTTTTCGTCATTATTTTCGGGGAATTTTCCCGAACACCTAAGCGTCGATTTATTTTTAATGCAAAAAACGCCAGTAATCTGATAAGATAACCCGGTCAATATTTGTATAAATAATATATAGGTATTGATTTTCGTAAATTTTATCTAGTTGCGTGTGATTAAACACGGTAACGCCTATCGATGAGGAAAACAGGAAAACAAAACTCCGATTTGAAGAGGGAGTACGTAGTTTGTTTATATTCTATCTATTGTAAAAGGGAGATGGCGGTTAGTATTGAATTATAACGGTGAGATTCAAATTTCGGAGAACTCAAGAAATATATTGATGGATACGTTTCTTAATTTTTATCAACTTGTAGTAGTTTAAAAATTTTAAACAGGTGTTAAATCTAGCTCTGCACTCCAAAAGATTTTCCAAGCTAACGTTTCAAGAGTCGTTCAATGTGTTCATCCACGTCTGGGCTTACGAAACGTCGTAACTGAGAATAAATTTGAGAAAATAAACAAAAAGAAAAAAAAAAGAATGCCAAAGGTCAGACTAGATTTTTTCGTTATCAGGTCTTGGGGCAGATAATGATGCTACTTTATTGTTACTGAGGCGAACTTGAAAAAAACAAGATTGCAATTTTCCTTCTTGCTCGCCGTCGGGTAAATAATCAGCTGGTAGCCTTTATCGAAGCCCACTCTACGCACTTTGCAGTCTGCACTGTGCACAAAGCTGAGCAATTGTCACTTTTCTCCGATTGTTCTTCTCGCACTTGTTATTCACATTCCTTATGGACGCCGTTCGCTAAAAGAACGTTTTTACACAGTAGTTGTCGAAATCATGGAACTTTGCATAATTCTCAAATTTAGTTAATTTATCAGTTGAGTTGACTTTCAAACTCGAAATGTACATTCAAAATTGGATAAGTATGTAAATTTGTGATAAAATTGCAAAAAGACTCGAAATTTTTTGATGATACTATATCGACACTGAGAATAAATCGTATATTTTTACAAAATTCTTCAATTGCTGGTGAAATAAAAGAAAATATTTAATTTGAATTGTAATTAAAATATTTAAAAAATAATTGTATGAAAGCGGAAGTTTTATATTTTGAAAAAAAGCGGAGCCGGTCGCGCTGCGCATTCTTAGCACTTTGACCTGCAGCTACGCTGAGGATGCTGCGGACCGCGCCAACGTTGCTTTCAGCAATAGAATATACGAGTCGCTCGTAAATTAGAAAAGGTTTCTTCGAGAGTTACAAGCCCAATAAGTTTGAAGGTTGTCTCGAACTATGTTCCATTGCAATTTTTTATCGGAATAAAATCTTATTTTTTTATCTTGTGGCTTTCTAATTTTTTGCGCCATTTTTTCTGGTTTAAGGCAATTCTTGGAACGGGTACTATAACTTCAAAATTTAACGACTTTGAAAGGTGTTTGAACAAGGGACAGGGGCCCATGTAATATTTGTTTACTATTTGCAGGGTACGCAATTGCCGAATCACATTCTAGGACTATAAATAAATGTAAATTAAGCATAAAAAATAATATAATAATATAAGTGAGTAAAGAGAATATTGTTTAATTCTTTAAAAAGAGAATGAGTAGATTAATTAGCATACTTCTTACCACGAGTATGTTTGCCTTTGGAGAGGGAGAGGTAGGGGGTGATATCTTACCGTTTAAAATGCTCTCGTATTCGATCCTCTCGGATGTTTTCCGGCAGATTTCCAACCCACAGGTGACGTGTCTCTCTAACCATTTTGCTCCGAACTCTTCATTTGGGATCGGATGTTGTGCTATCGTTTGGCGGCACTGTACAACGACACACAACTCACGAATCCCGACTCAGAGCTCCGCACTTACACGAGAAGAAAGCAAAATAAACCCCGTTTTCCCCCCTTCGTTTCTTTACTTTAGAGCAACACTCGCGCACTCCGGAGAAGGAACGAAACGCAAACGTAAAGGACTGAAGAAAATGAACCAAAGAAGGTAAAGAGCACACAGGTACTTAATTCGGAACCACTGCACGTTACTCTCTCCTATCTTCCACGTCGGTTCCACGTCGGATAAAACTGCTCGCACTGCACTTTTCGAAATTGACGACGCTCGAGAGTCCTCGCGCACTCTCTTCGCGAAATTGTTATACGCACAGAACTGCACACTCGCGCACAGCCGTGGAGAGCTAGTGGTACGGCCCGGGGGGGCCTCGCCTCCTCGGCAGCGACGACAGCGGCGGCACTAGCGGGTTCTCTAAGCTGCAGAGCGGCCGCCGTTTCCTCGTTGCCGGATACCGCATCGTACGAGCGCCTCTGTACTATCTGCTCCTCATGGTTACGCGCGGCAGGCGGGCGCCCAGCAGCGGCAGCGAGCCGAGGCCAGCAGGGGCAGCAGCAACGGGTGCCGACGGTAAGGCCGCGGGCTTCGGCTCCGAGCCCACATCGGGGAAACTCCCGGCTGCTTCGCTTGGAAAATCGCCTCACGACGACATGGCACTCGGCACGCGCGCACACCCGGAGAGGAGACACGTTTCGCACTGCACGCGGAGCCACGCCTCTGGCTGTCTCTCTCTCTCTCTCGATCGAATCGCCTCGCTGCACGTCCGGATCACGTTCTACGCTGGCCTAGGCTGCGCTTTGTAGCGGTGCACATCACACTTTCGGGGTAGCAGCAGCATGCATGGACGGAGGAGCTTGAGCTTCGCTCCTTCTCACTGCACTACACTACTCGGAGTGACGTCACCGTGGCGGGAGCGCAACGAAGCTCTCAGCCCCAGCAAGCGCGCCTCCTGGTGGGGGTAGTTCAGGCTTCAGCTTGGGAACCAGTCTACCTCGCCCTTCTCCGGCGAGCCGCGAGCGCCGAGCGGCCACCCCCTCCCCGCCGGTAGCGGCATCGACGCTCTCCCGCCCCTCCCGTCCCCAAACAGGCTACAGACCCACGTCGCCCGCGGGGGGAGGTGAGGAGAGGAACGTTGGCCTGCTGCTGCGCCGCGGCTGCCCTCCCCACTCCATCGCCCCCGAGCCGAAGAGAGCCGAGAACCGCCCGTACGACCCTACACAGGCTTGCCGAGTCTTTCTCTCTCGCTCGCAGGGCCGTCCAGCTAAATTTTCTGGCCCTCACCCCTGCGGACGCTTTGGCTTTATGTAATTCGCGAAATTTACCTGCAAAACGTTGGAAAATTTTCGCTTCTCGTCCAGGGAATAGTTCCATTTATCGGAAATTCCAACCGTTCCACGTAGCGAAAAATTTTTCCAGTCTTTTCGAAAATTCGGAATTTTACCTTTTACGATTGCATATTCCTTTTCAAATTTGCATCATTTATTTAAAAAAAAAAAGTACGAAGTATAGTTTCATTTAATATTTAATTAAATTGCATGATAAAGGCAATAAAAGAAAATCTGCAATATGGCTGAAGAACGTACAATCTTTAACGAATAATTTTTCTCAATTTTAACTTACCAATAAGTTTTAAAAATTAATCCAAAGTATTGAAGAAAAAAATGAATTTTCATTTCTTTCAAAAGATTATTGTATTAATATAAAATATACAGCTTTTATAATCATTAATGTTGAAAATTACCTGCAATATTTAAAAATTATTTCAAAACACGTCTATTCGTAGAAAATTGATTATTTCTTGTAAAAACCTTGTATTGACAAAATTCGTAGTTTGAACTTATCTGTAACGAATACTTTAGATAAAAAACGAAAAGTTCTTCAAGCTCGTGCACTCAAAATTGTGAAATGATTGTTTAAAATTAAAAAAATTGAATTTAAACAAGTTAATTTAACGCGTTTCTTCATACTTTATACTAATTTTCATTTAGCAACGCATAAATCCCGTAAAATTGCTAAAGTATGTTAATTTTACAGTGCTGGCACAAAAATGTTTCGTAAAACAGTAGTTACGGCCCTGTCTCACTCAAGCTGCTTTCCTCGTTGCTCGGCTACGGCGTATTTGGTGGACAGAGACAGAAACCCGCTGCACGGTAGGCGGCAAGAAAGACAGAGCACAGAGGCGTACAAAAAGAAAAAAAAAAATAGATTAGATTTGATTAGATTAATTTATTTATGCGCACTTGCTCTCGAGGGACGCTTCTCTTTTGCCTTTCGCAAAAGCAGTAACGATTATAATTTAAGAAATGTCTAATAAGGCTCGACTTCTAAATGAAACGTCGCGGCTATTAATAGCGCATATATGCAAGGAAAAAATATTGCTATAAACAGAGGAATTGGAAGCGTTTTGTTTAATATTTCGCAGCCCAAAAGGATTAAAAATATTAAAAGAAGAGAGTCGATATTGAATGTGGAATCGCTTGAGGCCAAGCAAGAGGAAGAATAAACACACAATTCATGTATATGTATACGCATACATGCAGAGAAAACGAGGGGAAGAAAAATGGAATCTAAATATTGAATGAGGGTTAAAGTAAACGTTTTTTCATTTCGTCGATCTCCCGCTGTGTAATAGACAAGTTATTTCAAACATCTCTTCTAACGTCAAGCAGCGGTGTTCGGTTAGTGGCGTGTTAAAATATATTTTGCAGGAACCGGTGGAAAATTGGCAAAAACATGCAAATTCAATAGAAACTGGATAAAAATTTAAAAGTATCCAGAATTCGAATTGGCCAAGGGCTACAGGGAAGGCCAGTAGCTAAAAAAGGCTCGGGGGGTTGGAGAGGGAAGCGGGCTTCGAGGCGAAAAAAATTGAATTGAAAAATAAAGGAAACGAAAGAACTAGATGGCGAACGCAAGAAACGAACTGAGCAAAATAAACAAATTGAATGAAGTCTGAGCAAGCGAGCGAGCGCGAGAGAGACGGAGAACAAGATGGAAAATCGAAACTGCCACGAATAAAAAGCATAAAAAATATTTAAAAAAAAAGAGAGTGAGAGAGAAAAGGAGGCAGAGGAAACAACGCGGGCGAACGAAAGAGGGAGAGAGAGAGAGAGAAACAAAACGAGGAAAAGGAGAGAAAATGGAAACACGAGCTTCGACGCTTCGAGTTCGCGCAGAGAGAGAGACCAAATAAAAGGGGACGAGAGCAGCGGGAGCGAGAGGAAGAGAGACGACTGCGAGCGAATAAATGCCGGCTCAAGGGAGAGAGAGAAAGCTAGACGAGGGGTTGCGAGGGGAGAAGTGAGCGAAAAGTGCGCGAAAAAGGAGGGGAGCGCGGCGCGGAGAATCGAAGCAGGCTAAAGAGTGGGGGTTTCGCGATGAACATAGGAGAGAGAGAAGTAGGGATAACGGGTCGAACGAGCTAACCCGAACGCGAACGCCGCGAGTGGAGCTATAGGAGTTTCTGTCTCTCATTCCCCTTCCCGGCGAGCGCCGCTCCGCGCGAGGAACTTTGGGAATAGCTCCGTCCTCCTTCGACGACTGTACGTCGACGACCGTTGCTAGAGGATCTACAACGGAGCCAACGTGCAGTACATCGACTACGCCTTCCGTCCTTCCGCTCCTTCGCCCGCTCTCTCTACCTTCTCTTCCTTTTACCATATTCCAAATTTTTTTTCCCCCCTTCGAGAGACTTCTTTTTCGAAATTGCTTCTATTTTGCGGCGTCTTTTTCGGCGCTTTTATTGCTTTCTTCATTTTTGTACTTTAAAAGATTGAGGAAGTGCTGCTTGATTCATTTGTTCTGATTTTGTAAATGCAAAACGTACAATATCTTTTGTTTTCGAAAGCATTTAGTGACGCAACCATTGTACTCAACGAGTGTAGTAATACCTTTTATTTGCTGATGAAATTTTTATGCGTTTACAGAATTCTGCCTTTACGTCACGTAAAAAAAATCATGTAAATTAAAATGTTCTATCTAAAACCGCTTTTTATTATCAAATTAAATGGTTGCAGAGAATTTGTATTTAACGCTTGTTTTTGTACGCTGATAACAAAGGATATTTTTCTGACGGAAGAACAGTAAAAAAAGAGAAAGATGGGTGGCTACGCGAAAGTAGTACGCATCCTCATTTCGTCATGACGTCGTGCGACGTTTAGCGCACTCTCGCGTAACGGTATTGTTTACAGACAACTTCTACAGACAAATAACAGCGTCACATTAAAAATGTCGATGACCTAGCCATGATTGTTGGGAAGGATTTTCAGGTACCTTGACTTCAGCCTCCAGTGTCGCAACTAGACTCGTTCGCAATTATAATGTGCTTTTAATAAAAGCACATCGCGAGAGCAAAACGATAAGGCAAACGGAGGCTTTATGTAATCCCTGGCGTGACGTCGGTATTAAAAAATTAGTGATTAGATATTTTTGTTTTAACAGTATTGTAAATTATGTGATGTACTTTTATATTATGGACCAGTATTTTATTATAGTTAGACTACGCGTTACCGCAAAAAAAAGTGCTTCCTAAGTTTTAGGGAGTATTATTCAAATTTTTAATTTTTTGTAACCATTCTCTGAAATTCTGAGAATATCATTGATGAATACTATAATGGCCAAAACAAAAATATTCACTGAAATATGAACTACAATTTTTGCAGAGTGGAGGTTAACAGTAATAAACTTCTTATCAGTAAATATAATTATTTAAGAAATCCACGACTGCTATCAAGAACTAAATTTCTCAGAAGAATTTATAATTAGAGAAAAGTTTTTATTTCGAATTTTAAAACATCTTGATTTAAAAAAATACTTCGTATACCACGATGCTAACTGAAAATGTTTATTTGATCTTAAATCATTTTAATATTGTGCGATTAAATGCATGTAAATAAAATTATTTTATCAACAATAAAAACATCTGCCAATAATCTATTGTTTTCCTGAACTTTTCTAAAAAAATAATCCATTATTATAAGATTATAAATTATAAATAAAATAAACATTCTATTTAAACTGAAGCAATTTATAAATATTCTAGTTTAGAGATACGGGGCTTAAAACACGTAGTGACATCTGTGAAGAGAAAAGAAATATTATAATTTTATCGACAGCTCTGTAGGCAGGTCGCAGGTGTGGATGTGCATGTTCTACCAGTGGTACGAGTTACCACTGGTTACGAATTGTTATTCGACAACTGATTCTATTCAATTGTGGATGGTTCTTTCACGTATTTAAAAGAAAGATACAGAAACTAAAATTTCAATTCGAAAAGTCAACTAAGGTTTTTCAACAAAATGTCAGAAAATAATTATAATTTTGAGGAAATCGAGGAACCTTCCGTACTATCTGAAGATCCAAATGAACGAAAATTAGCTCGTCGTTTACGCATTCAAAAGCGTCTTGAAGCTTTACAAAAGTAACTTAAAATTTCTGTTTTCTTTTACAATAATGAATCAACTTTATACATTTATATTTGCGTAAATATTCAGATTAGACGAAGATGAGGAGGAAAAGGTGGAGGAAAGTTACACGGAGAAACAAATTCTTGCAAGTGCAGAGCTTTTGGAAAAATTAATCGCTGAAGGCGATGAAGTTGCAAGTACTATTTTGTTTTAATTAACTTTATTTGAATCACAGGTACTAATTAATTTTCGTATGTAGATCACAAACGTAAGAATAGCGAACGACGCAAGAGAAGTGGATCGTCGAAGAGAAGCTGGGAAAATTCGAGACAATTTACTAGCCCGAATTGATGACAATGCTTATGAATGTAAAGAGCAATATGAAAATATTAATTTTAAGTGGTCATCAATTTTTGATTCCAATGATCCGTTACATATTGCTAAAGAAATGGAAATGCAAAAGGAGAAATGCGACGAAGTAATCGGCATAAAAGATGGACTTATTGCAGAACTCAGAGAAGAGCTACGTAAAGCCGAAGACAAATTTTATGAAGATCAGCGAAAACAAAAAGACGATCTTAAATTGCTTATTGAAAGAATTGAGAATCAGGTTGATAAAATGCACTTAAAAGAATTTCAAAATTGTTTTATTATTATTATTATTATTATTATTATTTAATAAACAGTATATTTTTTATTCGATTAGATGGCCACCATGGAAAGCGTTTACGGGCGAGAATTAGAAATGATTGAGAAAACTTTAAAAACAGAAAGAAATACTTTAATAGAAAACTTTCGAACGAAATTGGAAGGCCTTTACAAGCAACAAGAGGATGAAGATATTGCTGGCGATGCAAAGAGGAACTCCGTATTGGAAGAATACGATGAGGAGATGGATAGGGTCATGACGGAGCACGATGAAGAATATAGAGCGCAAAAAATTCTTTTGGAAAAGGAATGTCAAAATATGCAATTACAGCTAGAAAAAACCAAGGCTATATGTTTATTGAACGCAGAAAAATTATCCTACAATTATAAAGTATTAAAGAGTCGAGAAGAAGAGAATTCTATTGTAAAAGTACAGCAAAAAAGAAAAATAACGAAGTTAGTGAAATAACAATTTTTATTCAAGCTTATTAAATATAAAATTTTATTTTTAATCTTAAAATCAATCTCTTAAAATATCTTCATTTTTTACAGACTCCAAGGAATTATTAATGATTTGAAAAAAAATTATTCAGACTTAAAAGAAAACACAAAGTTAGAAATTGAGAAATTAACCAGACAAATTCTTAAGTATCATAAAAGTATTTTAGAAATTGAAGAAAAATCAAATCATTTTACTCGTATTAACGAAAAGCAATACTTAGACATCTGGAATATGAATACTCAAAATGCAAATCAGTTAGTCAAAAAAGTAAGTAGTACTATTCAAATTTTATCGAATATTTTTGAAAATATAAATTAACAAGTTTTACAAATACAAAATATTGGCACTTTAGATTTTGGAAGCAGATAAAACTATTCACGAGAATACTTTGGGAATTTTGTACGATCCACCGGATAAACCCTTGCCTAAAAAAGAAGATTTATCGTCATACTGCACAGCAATTGATATTATTAAAAAACGTAAGTTAAAAAATTGTTTACGTATTTCATGATTATTTATGTAGATAAACGGAATAGGATCCATAAATAAAATCTAAAAATAATAGAAACTAATATGCATGTAGGAAAAATACTTTTATTTTACTGGTACTATTTAATGATAATAGCAAGTAAATAAAACTACTCGTTCAACAAGATTCACGATAAAAATTTGTTTAAATTATTAATAAAAATATTTTAGGAAAAGAAGAAGAAGCTGAAAGATTAAAGATTGTTGACCATGAAGATGCAGGAAAATCACCAGCAGACATAAAATTCGAGAGACAATTATTAAATAACATTCTAACACAAATCTCAAACTGTTCTGGATACATGATTGAAGAAAAATTGCAAGAATTAATTTCAAGTCATAGTGAAGAAGAAAAAACTATTATAAGGCTTGATAATGTTTTCCAAGTATATATCCATCACTATCCTATTCTACATCTACATCAACACTTAATAATATAATAATTAACGTTTTAAAAATGTTTTAGGCCTTATCAATTTCGACTCCAGAAGAAATAAATATGCTTTTAGATTTTTTTTTGCCTTATACATATTGCCCTACATGTGCTGGAAAAGAAGATACAATAATAAGTACTCCGTGTGAATCCGAGCAACCTATGCCTTGCCAAGAAATATGCTGTGGATGCTTGGACAAAAATGTTAAAGATTTAATCGATGTCGTTAAAACTGAAATTGGAAGATGTCCTTGTAGTAGGTTTCAAAAATGTGTTGCGCCTTCACCCGATTCGGAATTTTCTGAAGATAATGAAGACTTAACTAAAGGTATGGTTTTAAGATTTTTTAGAGATTTTTAATTTTGCAGATATTAAATTCTGTGTTTTTTAGAATCTAGAAAAATAAAAACTGATCATAAGATACAATTCAACAAATTTTTATGCGACCAAGGTCATGTATTAGAAATACGATCAGCTCATGTAACAAAAGCGTTAAAAGAATTCATAACAAAATGTAGGGCTGCTGATGAGAAACAAATGCTTTCTTTTGAAGAGAGATTAAAAGAAAAAAAATTTACTATCTCAAGAAATATTTCAGTGGAAGATGTTAAGTATTATTGGTCAAGTTATCGAGAAATTTTTGGTGTACAAAAAGAAAAATTGTGGGATGCAATTTTGTTGGGTTTGAACAAGTATTTTGAAGTTTTAAAAGAAAGACACAGACTTTGTGTTGAAACAGAAAGTTTAAAGCAGCAAAATATCGATCTTCAACAATTACTAAAAACTCATTCGCCAACCGTTAGTCTGAATAATTTATTAATTTAATTCAAAGATAATTATAAAAACAATAATTATATTCTTAATTTGATTTTTCAGCCGCATGAAGATATATCTCTGCTACAAGTTAAATCTGCTTACAAATAAAAACAGATTTAGTTAAGATTAAAGAAAATGCTATTTTTACTTGAAATACTTGTTTATTAACACATCTTATCAAGTGTACACACGATTTATTTTAATTTTTGTAAAAATTATAACTAATAATTAAACTAAATAAATATATTACATATTCTAGAATTTATACATACCAATGACTATGTATATAAGTTTAAAGCTTAAGTTTCAAAATTCTTTTACAGAAAATTTATGGAATCATTTTTCTTAAATTTAATAGAATCTAATTCAAGAGAAAATGCCAAATAACGATATTTGGAATGCTTTAATAGTAATTTTCATATCCTCCAGGAATAAAATTTTTTGATAAAGGTTGAGTGGCTAAGCGTTGGTTGTTTAATGGTCTGTTGGTTGTTTGGTTTGCTTTAGTTACAGAATTTGTCCTATTACCTTTCTTCCAATAAGGATTAAAACGTTTCTTTTTCAAACTTTTTGTATTGTTGACTTTATCAATATGTTTCTGTGATTGTAGATGCTGTAAAAAGTTAATGCATTAATTAATAATTGAATAATGTTTTTATCTTTCAATTTAGTTTTTTAGGAAAAGAAATGATTATTCAGTTCAAATTCTAAATAAAAATTTAGTTTTAAAACATTTTGGTTTTGGTTAAGTTTTAATAACGTTTATAATTAATATTGATGTTTAAATTGTACTGCACCTGTATTACTGTTTAACCATTTTATATTTAAATTATAACGTACCACATTCAATTGTGCTTGAGAATTGAAGAATTTGTTACAAGGATTGCACGTTAGAAAAGGTGGCTTTTCATATATAGGCTGAGGTATGTAGCTTGCAGACATCTCAATTGTACCGTCATGTCCAGAGACGATCTCCTTATCACTCCAGTCACCTAAGCATCAATGTGCGATCAAGACTATCTATTTATCACAATTGCTATTGGCTTTCTGTGATAATAAATTAGTTTGAGCACTACATCCATGCCACGAAAAAGTATAAATTACAAGAAAGCTGTTAAAATAGTTTTATTATTAACAAAAATAAAAAAAAAAAGTACGTACCAAGCAGTAAACAAAGTGAAAGGCAAAAAAAAAGCAAGCAGCAACAAATAAATAAATAAATGAAGCAATTATAGTAATACTAGCATAAGATGTTTGGGTAATTGTATACATTGATTTATTTCATCTTTTGTTACGTTATATTAATTATGAGTAACAAAATAAAAAAATAATATACATCTTTGAATAAATAAACAAATATTTTATAAATATTCTTGATTAACTGTGTTATATAAAAAGCAATACATTATAACACAAGTTAAATCTTATAAATATTAATATAAATTTTGAAAACGCAGTAAAAAGAATTCAAAAATGTACAATTTTTGACAAAAATTTTCAACAAGAAAAACATTATTTAAATATTAAACAATAAACAAAAAATGATAAATAATTAAATAATAAATAATTTAAGGTAACAATCAACAATTAATTCAAAACCGAAAGTCAATATGTGAATCTTCAAGAAATTAAAGAATGTAAAAATGAAAAACAAATGTCAGTAGTAATATAAGGCATGCTAAAGCAAAAAGTATAGAGTAATAAATAAGATCAAGAGCATGTTTTTGAGTTAATTCGCTTAGGTAAATTGTGCGTCTACTTTTAAGATTGTGAGAAACTATACTTTTAACCACCTTACTCTTATTACCTTTTGCTACTTTTTTTTTATGACGGTTTCCTGAAAAAAAAAAAAAAAAAAATTAATATTACATATAAAAACTTTAGTCAAATAATTATTTTTAACATATACCATTTAAATGTGTTTGAAGTTGTTGGATTGAATTTAAATGGACATTACACACATTACATTTTAAACCATTAGTTTCTTGATCTTTAGTAAAAGCAACATTGGTTTCTTCTAAAGATGCTAAAATGTTCTTTGATCGTATCTACAAAATAGTTTTATTATTTGCATTGATTCGCATAAAAGTCATAGTATATATAATACATTATAATATACATTCATTTCATCTAATTTCTATTACAAAATTATAATAAAAAAAGATTAAAAATAATATTGGTAAAATATTACCTGTTTTGCATGCCGAGCACCATGAAGATGAGCATTAAGTACAACTGGACTAGTAAAGTCAAGATCACAATCATTACAACGGACTTGTTGCTTTTTTGTGGGAAGATTTCCTATAATATTGTCTACAACAGCTTTAGTTACTGGGTCATCCACATTATTAGAATTATTTGTTTCTTCTTGTTTTGGATTCATTGTCACTCAGTTGCTTGCAACTTCTAAGATTAATGTCATTGTAATGGATAAAGAGTGTAAATAGGTTTGCATGACTATGTAAATTCCATTGATACAATACCTGCTTATCTTCAATGACAACAACAGGTACTTGTAGTGATTTCTTTCACAGAATTAGTAAAGGCGATGAATGTCGTTCATGTATGAAAAACTAATAAGGCGAAGCACGGTAATCACAAATTTTTAAGAGAATTTGTGACTTCAATAATTTATTTATAACAAACGAGAAATCATAATGTCAGAAAGTGCGTTTCTGAATTATGATTCTGTTGATAACTTTTAGTTTTTCGTAAAGGCCAATTCTATGTAAGAAATATTACTACGAGACTGGAGATACTCCTAAACGAGCGAGAACGCCATTGCTCTACGGACAATTGTGATTGAACTACAAGTGAATTCAACAGCAGCTACTTTTCATGATTATAATTGACTTGGTTCTCATCTATAGACACCTATAAACTTGTTTCGCGTTTACAATTCCGCAACGTTAATGAAAATGGCGACTAGCGACTATAAGACATCATATATATATATATATAATAATATAATATATATAAT
>UCOL01004125.1:0-15814 GCA_900474335.1 Ormyrus nitidulus
CCTCTGCACCTTGCGGGGAGAACTCGAGAGAGTGGCACCCGCCCGGATGAGTCAACTCATTAGAAAGACTCCCGGCTTCGTTGATTGGGCCTTGCGGGGAGAACTCAAGAGAGTGACACCCGCCCGGATGAGTCAACTCGTTAGAAAGACTCCCGGCTTCGTTGATTGCCCCTGGACCTTGCGGGGATTCGAACCTGGACCGCTGGGTAATTACGCAAACACGCTATCCGCTACGCTATCAGTCGCTTAAAAATATAGCTAAGATATTTAATACAGCACGTTAAGGAATCTAACTTAACTATCTAATTCGCCTTAAAATTCTAACCTTATAAAGAGCAAGACTGTTTAAATCTGACCTATTCTAAAAATTATTTAATATACTTAAGAATCTAACTCAAAATTATGATATAACCCGCATAAACAGAGTTTAACTAAATCTAGACTCAGGACTAATCTAATTAACCATAACTTAATTTTAATTAAAGGTGCGACGGGCTATTCGCTCGTCTGGGTATTAGATCGGAATGTCAAGGCCGCCGCAGCTTTGCGAGCTGGCCTGACATTCGCGATCCTCAAATATTCATCTAATTTATAATATGTAATATTTTGTAAAGCCGCCTCTGTACATATCCCGGATCGTCAGATCCTTATTTACCCGGCAGGAATGCTAAGGCCGCCGCGACTTTGTCGCGAGCTGGCCTGGCATCTCCAAAGCCGTTGGTGGTGTTAGTGATTGTTATTGTAAAAGCGCCTGCGAGCGCTTCGAACGCTAGGCTAGATAGGCGCAAGGGAGGGGCGTAATTTCGGGAGTTTTCCGCGGCGCTGCCCTTCGAGCGCGAAGATCGGCAGTTTGCTCGTAGCCGTGATATTGAGCAGTCGCGCTTCAAGTACCGCAACCGAGTACGGTGTACCCGAACTAATCAAGTGTGAGAAAGCAAGGAGACACGGACTGCCCGGACACCGAGGAGCGACCTCCACGTGTCCCGAGGACCATCTCCAGTGTGTTCCGACGGGTGAGCAGAGGCCCGGAGGCTTCCAGCTCCCCGCAATCCACAACCCGCACGTGGTGCGGCATTTCCTCAGTTGAGCGCCGCTCCCGGGGTTGAACGATCTCCGTCTTCGAACTCAGTGAGTTGTGATCGTTTGATGAGAGTGTGAGAGAGAGGGTGAGTGAGTGAGCGCGAGTATAGCGTGTACGAAATTCGACCGCGGCGCGAGATAACCGCGTGGAGAGCAGGGAGCAGACCTTGCGATCGGCCGCCCCTCGCTTCGATATTAGCATTATTCATCCGTGCGATAGCCTCGGGAGCCAGGTCTTGCGGGCGACCGCTCCGAGTGGAGTGTTGTTTAATAAATAGTGAAAATTATCTATTCGCATTCAAATCATATATCCCTCATTTTCCTTGAGTTCCTCAGAGGGAAGAGTCACCCGATCTTCCTTCGCACCGCCGTGCGCCCGCTCGATTGCTAGTGCGATCAGTGCGGCGCTGATATCCGGCAAAATAATAAGTACGTTGTGTACGTGGTGATCGAGTTCGAATTACCACGTCACACACTGTTCAGTACTAGCGGTCAGTGATAACTGATGGCTCGCAGAAAAACATTTGCAACGCGTAGCCACTATAACTAATACATACGTGATATAGTATGTTTATGCTTAGCGCACCCATAGAAAATACTAAGCGCGCTTATAGAAATTGACGCGGCAAATTAAAAATTACTATATAGTTTTATTAGTCTATGATTATTCTATACTATAATTATTGTATGCTCGCGCTGTTGCAAGAGGTAAGTAAATTGATGCAATTATAGAAATAATAGTAATTCGAGAGTTAATTAGTTTTTTTTATTTTAAATTTTAATAATATAAGTAATAATGGCCCCAAGAAGGAGTAAAAGTGGAGGAATTTCGCGCTTACTGCGTGCTGTCGCTTACAAGGAAAAAATGTTGGCCAACAGGCCACCTAATAATGTAAGTAATAATTTATTGTTTATTAATTTATTTATTAGTTATTAATGAATTTATTATTTTTTCAGGCGGAAAAAGAAAAAGAGCAAGAAACGGTGAAAGAAAAAGAAGATAGAAAACAGAAGGATAAAGGACAGGATCAAAGAAAGAAAGATAAATTTTATATGGAAAGAAAAATAAAATATTAAAAAGAGATTTAAAAATGAGTATTTATTTATCAAATAAAAATTTATTTAAATATTTTTTAAATGACCTGTAAAAAAGATTTTTAATTGTGAAAAAGAAATCCAGGTCGAAGGCACGCGTCGGCCATCAGGATCCGAGAGCAAAAAGAGGTCCATGCCTGCCGTAAAAGGGCCGAGCGGACGGGCCCATGCCGGCCATAAAAAGGCCCAGAACGAGGGTCGGCCACTCTCTGAAACTCGGCGGAAAAACCCAAATAGTGCCGATTGATCGGACGTGATGATAGTCATGTACCAATGCGCGGCGAAAATGCCACCCATCCGACAGTTAGCAAAAATGACGCGAACACAGAAAATTTAAAAAATAAAGCATTATTTATTTTTATGAAATTTCATTAGAAATTCATTTTTTTATAATTATTCGAAATTTATTTATTAAGAACTCTTAATTTCCCCACGTGTAGTATTGATTAAAGTTTCGTTTCGTCGTTTCATAATCATAAAATAATTATTAATAAATTAATAAGACATGGAGAAAAAGTTACATCCGGTCTGGTAGTTCATAGTGGCGCTTTGATCGGGGTATAGAACACTCTTATCTGACCGTGATCATTTTCCGTTTTACCCATCCCGTTAATAAACGATACCTTTGTTTCCTCTAACTCACTGCCTCATTATTTCTACCCTACATCATCCCCGGGAAATAATCGGCAGTCCGAGTGACTTACGCTGTGGGGCGCAACTCGCAGTAAGCCACGCTACCGATTGTGCGTTATAGTATGAGACACCAGCGCCACCTTGGTACCCGCTTACTCCAACGTTACAACTTTATCGCCTCCGTAAGTGCGTTGCGTCCTTGCCATCTGATTGGAAAATTACTTTAGTCAAATCTCTTGCACTGCCATACTTCGATTACTGTGAAGGCTTGTTCATCTCCATCTCCAACGAGCTTGAAACAAAACTCCGCAGAAGTATGAACTCTGCAGTTCGTTTTGCAGCGGGCCGAAACTACCGTGTTTACACCACTAGCTAGAGCTATACGTTCAATGGACCAAACGAAAAGCCCGGTACCGACCGACCGAAAGGAAAACCCGATTCCCCGCGATTATTATAACCTATTAAGCACTCCATAGTTTTAAGTACTTTTTCCGCGCCGTATTATAAATAAATTCTAGATATTAAGTTACCACGTTTCATTCCGTGATTGCGAAAGAATGAAGTAAACCGACTCCACAACGCGCCGATCTATGACGTAGACTATTATTTTTTTAAATAATTATTACGGATGGCCAACTAAGGCTGGAATAAAACTTAGAACTAAGTAATGGAAAATACATTTGTCGACAACATTATTTTCCAGATTCCGCACTCCGTTTCCTTTAATTCCTAAAATCGATCCTGGGGTATGCTGAAATCTATCCGGAGGAATAAAAGGATTGTGACAGGTGTTATTCCTATTCCAATATTGCCTGGTGTCCTGAGACTCTCTTCTTCCTCCTCCCTTTCTCTTTCGCCTTCTACCTCTTCTCTTTTCGTACCTATTATCCTGAGAATTTCAAGTTTACCGGGCGTGTTCATGCCCTCTATCTTATCGACTCGTTTATCTTACCGACTCGCCCGACTTACCATCTTTTCTCCCCTTCCTCCGTCTTCTCTCTTGTGTCGCTTCGTCTATGCTCGTTGTGTTGTTTCTTAACCTTACCTTTTTTTCCCTTTTCTTTATCCTTCTTTTTCTCTCTTTCCTTACCCTTCCCTATCCTTTTCCCTCTCCTACTCTGAACGCCTTTCTTTTTTCTCTCCTTGCATTACCCTTACCCTCTTTTTCGAAATTTTTAACCTATTCAATTATAACTAAAACCGCGAGAGCTATTACTATCACCTCTATCTTCACACACGACCGTTATCATTCTTCGTATCGTTTAATAGTATAACCAATGTAAATAGTAAATGGGCTAAACGGAAAATGGTGAATCCAGTTCCGCAGCGGGTCTCGAGATCAGAGATCTCGACCTATTTAGTTTATTATTTTTTCTCACGGCGTACGGAAAGTTAGTTTTTCCGTACGCATATTGCGATGTTTGAAACACGATGTTCACAATAAATTCGCGAATCGAGTATACGCACACGAACTACAATGTTATTGTCGATCATAACCGATCGATAACAACCCGCGGGTATATAAGCAGCCGAAACGACGCGCCAGCTACCTATTTTCCCTGTGCCCTTTTCCTAGGACGGAAAGCCACCGAGCAATTCTGGTCCGAGTCCAGCTACCACCAGGTAAGTGGGCGAAAAGTCTTCTCTTCCGGAAATCCTCAGGGAAGTTCTTGGGAGAGAGACATTCTCTATCCTCCGGGGAATTCTGCACGCGTCGCGAGTGTTTAAATAATAATTCAACAAACGGATAAATTAATTAAATTTAATTATAAATTCATTAGTTGTAAGTGTAAATTAGAATAATTAAACTACCTATATGTGTGATTTATGATTAATAGATAAGTAATAAAGATATATATTTAAAACTATAAAGAGAACGATTGATCCATTTTATTCATCCTGGCACTCCCGTAATTTCCTAGACTTTGGAAACCTCATATTGGTACCCCTGGTGGGACGGGTCAATTGTAAAGTGCCAAGGATTAAAACGTACAATTAAAAAAAAAGAGAAATAACGCGATCATTCGATGATATCACGCATTGAAGGAGGCTTATATGAAAGCCATTTAAATAATAGGATCTATCAGCTAACAACAATACGCTGAGTTGGAATCCGAGCAGGAGAACACACGAGCCAATCTCATGAAACTAATGAACGGCACCGGGAAAATCAGGACGAACGAACGAATGCTCATCGAGCAAGTCACTGATTTAGAGCAGTTGATTTTCTTGTATAAGTGCGAGAATCAAGAAATAAAAAAAGAAAATTCAGAATTAAGAAAACATATCGCGGTATTAGAAGCCCGATCCGAAAGAAAGTTCGAGCGACTTACATCGCGTATAAATAATTTCAAAACTGCGGTCGAAACATTAACCAAGAAATTTAATGACTTAAAAATTTAAATTGAATAAGTAAAGATAAAGCACATATAAACACAAGAAGCAAAACAATAACATACCGGGCACGCGCGGTTAGTCTAGACGGTTTTCGGGAAAATACAAAAGGAAATAAAATTAAATAGATATAAAATTTAAAAGAAGACATGCAAATACAATTAGAGTACGCAAATAAATAAATAAATAAAAAATAAAAGAAGAGAAAATGCATAGTCTGTGTAGAATGTAAAATATCATTCATATCATAAATTAAATAAATTAGTATTATTATTGATGCAATAAATGTCATAAAATAAATTTTGTACTCGTACATCTTGAAATAATCATATGAAAAAGTATGAACTTTGCGTGCGTATTAAAATAAGTCGGAGAATATTTTCGCGAGGGATTAAGACTCGAGAACGCGCTTTGTTTATGCCTGCGGATTAGCGTTCGTCGCTCGACGTAACAAAATTATAATAAGGCATATGTATGAAATGAGACGTCAGCAAATTAATATTATTTTTTGTGAATGCATGTAAACATACGTAATCCCTTCGTAGAATTTTGCACGGATCTCGAAGAAATCACTACGCTTTTCCCGAAATAGATAAAGAGTAGTAATACTGAGAAGTTTAAAAGGAAAAATAGTGTACCGAAATTCGAAATTAAAAATTAAACATCCGTAAGCGAATAAATAGTATTAAACCAGAGAAATAATAACAATTCAAATAAGTAACATAAAATCAAAATAAAAACACCCGCGCTCATTGCAGACGACTTTCATGGAACTCAAGTAAATTAAATGAATTTAAAATATCGCGATATGAAATAAATAAAATTTAAACGTAGTATTCTTATATTTAAAATCTAAATCGGTAACAAAAAAACGAAATATAATAGGAATTTAAATTGGCAAATTTTAAGAGTAATAAGAGGTTCGAGCGCGCGCTTTGTTTATTACGCGCACGGATTACTGCTCGCCGCTCGACATCTGAATAGAAAAGACACAGGTATAGGCAAAGTACACACCCAGGATATTTTTCCGATGCGCGTAAACACGCTTAATCCTTTCGAGGAAATCTGCATCGATTTCGAAGAAAATACTACGGTTTTCTCGTAATAAGAAATAGTAGCAATAAGCAGAAATTTAAAAGGAAAAATAATAGCACGAATATAATACTCAGGAAATTGAACGAAATTAAATCGTGGTGGAATAAATACGTATAATAAAATTTTTTTTGCTATGTCGTATCAAATTGTGACACGTCACCGTAAGATGCGCAAATCATTAGCTAACATAGCGGAGAAAAACAATGCAGAAATAAACACCACAGCGGAAAAAGTAATAAGTCCGGTCAATAGTCTCGCGAACGAATCAATATTAGAAATTCGTTGCGGCGAAAATTTTATATTTATGTCTGTACGACAGGCAATATGTAATCTAGAGCATGAAAGAGCGACCGCCCGGAAAAAATTAAATACACACACCTAGCAGATAGAGCGATTAGATACTTTCTGCAACAAATGGACTAGGCTCGAAGAAAAATATAAAGCCAGACTTGAGGAGAGAGTCAGAAATAGAAAAAAATTCTGCCGCGGTCGTCGTATTAACCGATGAGGTGTTTAATCATGACGAGCGAATAGGTGTCATAAACATCCAACAGACAACCAACAAAGAGAAAATTGCGGAGAATAGCGCACGAATAATTAGATTAGAAGAAGATCAGGATGACATAAAGGCGAAGATTGAAGAATTACAAATACGCTCCGGGGGAAATCGATCGACATTCTCACCACTAAGTCGGATGGAAATTCCAATGTTTGGTGCAAGACCCTCAGAAAGACCGATGTGCTTTATAAAGAAGTTTATCAATTACATAGAGGCAGTGGGTATCGCCCCACGCGAGTTAAAATACGCTATTGCAGAGGCTTTAAAAGGATCTGCGGCAGATTGGTGGAGCATATGGAAGACCACGTCAACACATTTAAGGATTTCCGCAGCGAGTTCGCGAAGAAATATTGGAACGAGCGCGTCCAGGATCAGATACGAAGGGAATTAGAATTTGGATTTTATAAATCTACAAGCCGACTGTCAAGAAGCGAGTACGCGCTGCGGCTATACAATGACGCTGTCATGCTAGATGAGGCGCCAACTACATACGCAATTATTAACAGGCTTTCGCGGCATTTCGATGAGACTGTAAGGCAAGCGATGATAGCACGGGGTATTCATGACGTCACCGGCTTAACAGATCTCTTAGATTCGATAGACTCGGGGGATAATTAAACGCACGCTTCGGAAATTCTCAGTACCGAGATTTCAAAAATAATATATCAGATTTTCAACGGTTTAGGACGTCCACACCGAGCAAAAGCTATGGAGATTATAGACGCGATATGCCACGTCGAGAAAACCAGTATCAAGACAACAGAGATAGGGAACCGCGAAACGCCCCATTTATTCCGAGACAAAATAATGGAGATAGAAATTATAGAACAGCATCCAATTTTCAAAATAAGAGTAATGGAAGAAAACCAACTTATAATGACAATGGACGATACGCACAACAAGACGCACGCCGCCCGAATAATCCTCCGCCGCGAAATATAAATAATATAGGAATAGTTGTAGACGAAGAACTCCAGGGAAACGAGGAAGCGTTGTAGTAGGAGCCTCGGAAAGAAAGAGAAAAATGAATAAATTCACTGCTGCAACGAGCAATAAAACCAAGATTTTGAAAACTGAGAAAGGCATAAACACGCAAGTGATTTCGACGTGCAAAGAGTCAAGGTTTAGTGCAACACGTAGTAAGACGCCAGATCGAAACCTCCCACATGACGAAATCGAGTGTGTCAGCATTAATTTTATAAATAGAAAAAATGAGGTGGAGGCATCCAAAATACCAGGGGAAAATCCCGCTACAGCCGAGAAGGATGGCGAATATATAAATACAGTTTTCAGTAATCCGCGTAGAGAATTATTAGGTGAGGAAATGGGGGGACAAGAAGAGTTAATGAAAATAGAATGCCCCGAGTTAAAAGTTTCAATTAAAGGAAGGGAGTTCACGTCGCTATTCGACACAGGAAGCAAACTCACGTGTGTATCGGGTGCAGTTTTCGAAAAATACAAGAAATTTTGGAAGAAGTGCGCAACGCTCCCATTGACCGGTGTGGAGGCAGTTGGTTTCACAGGCGAGAAATCCGCACGTTTAAAAATACAATTCCGCGCTGAGTTAGAAATAGGCAAGGAAAGCTATACGCTCAATTTTATAGTAGTGCCTCGTCTTATGAAGGAGTGCATTGTCGGAATTGACGGCCAGAAATTATTTAACCTCATTATTGACGTGGGGAAGGATCAGCTAAAGTTCGATCCCGGAGGCGTTAAGGAACAACGCATAAACTATGGGAAGGGGACAATGAACGCGATTGATAGGCAACACATTAATAGTATTAACATTGGAGAAATCGAAGCAATACAGGAGAACGATGCAAATCAGCTGTCAGCCCTTGAATTATCCGAAGAAGAAATAGATGATAAAATAGCCCATTTAGAGATAAGTACGGAGAACAAGGATAAATTAAAACAAATCCTAATAGAAAATAAGGAAATCTTCAGAAGAAAACCGGGCCGGTTTCGGAATTACGAGCACCACCTGATTGTCAACGACGAACTGCCATATTTCAAGAAATCGTATCCAATACCGCTTAAATACCAGGAAAGCGTACGAAAAGAAATAGAGCGCATGAAAAGTTTCGATATTATCGAACGATCGTACAGTCCGTTTATAAATCCACTCGTGCCAGTTATGAAGAAAAATGAGGACGTTAGACTTTGCCTAGATGCGAGGGAATTAAATAAGAGATTGCAGGACGATCACAACGGACCCAAAGATTTAGAAGAGGTACTGAGGAAGTGTACTAATGTCAAGGTAATCAGCAGTTTTGATTTGACTGCAAGTTTCTGGCAAATCCCTCTACACCCTGAATCCCGAAAATATACCGCGTTTAAAGCAAATGGAAAGACGTATCAGCACAAAGTGGTACCTTTCGGTTTAAAAGTAAGCACGGCAGCATTAACTCGAGCCTCGGAAGAAGCATTAGAAGGACTCGAAGAGTTTTTAGTGAATTTCGTTGATGGAAGGTAAAATCTTTCCGGAAGGTAAAATCTCCCTTTGTGCAAGAAATCACCCTCAGTTATCCAATAAGAGGGAAAGCATACATCCTCACGACTGATACAAGCACTAAAGCATTAGGCGCATTCCTCGCGCAAGAAGACGAAAACGGGAAAATATACATCATTAGCCTTGCAAGCAGAGCTCTAAGAAGCGCCGAATTAAATTATTACACTACAGAGTTAGAATTACTTGCTATCGTGTGGAGTTTGCAGAAGTTTCGGACTTATGTACTTGGAGCTCGGGTATTAATAAGATCCGATCATAAAGCGCTCTCTTTCCTACAAACGTGTCGATTTTTAAATGCACGATTGACGAGGTGGATGCTTGCGATACAGGATTATAACCTTGAAATACAGTATATCGAGGGGAAACAAAACACACTCGCTGATGCTTTGAGTAGGGCTCCAGCGCAATTAACTAATAAAGACGTCGAGGATACCTTAGTTGCTGCTATTTACACTCGCAAACCCGATTGTGCAGTGTTAAGGGATCTGAAGAATATTAGCGAGGCTCAGAACACAGATGCAACATGCCGCCAGTTAAAAGAGCGAGTTAACGCACAAGAATTGACTTCAACATACAAAATCAAAGATGGAATTCTCCTAAGAGGAGAGAGGCATATCGTCATCCCGAAGAGTTTAGCTACGCGTTTAATTGAAGAGGTACATGAGTTATACGGACACATCGGCAGCACAAAATGGACCGCGATGATAAGCGAAGACTATTACTGCGCAAAATTAAAAGAAATAGCCCGCGCCACACTAAAACCTTGCGATCGCTGTCAAAGGAATAAAATTTACACGAAGGACAATGTGCCGAAACGGGACCAATATTACCGAGTGGATCTCGCGATACTCTTTCTATTGATTTTTTTGGACCGCTACCACCAGCTCGCGGAGGTGCACGTCATATTTAAGCCGCAATAAATACATTCACAAAATATGTCGTTTTATACCCTATTCGTAAGGCGGATACGCGTACGACGATCAAGAAAATATTCGACCATTATATTCCGACTTACGGAAAACCGCGACGTATACAGAGCGATCACGGTACGCAATTTACTTCACAGAAATGGATAACAAAGTTAGAAAGCGAAGGAATCAAACCCGTTTTCTCATCGATAAGGCACCCTCAAAGTAACATGGTGGAGAGGGTGAATCGAGAGTTAGGCGCGTTCTTTCGTATACTAACGCAAACGAAACACACCGACTGGACCAATTGGGTTCGTTTCGTGCAGGAATGTATAAACGAGACATATCAGGAAACGAACGGGTTTACGCCGCACGAGTTACAATTAGGGACGAAGCCAGTACGCTTTTGGGCTCGATACGTTAAAATATTACCAGAAGAAGAAACACCTCTCGCCGCCCGGTTAGAAATAGTCCGTACGCGTATAAAAGCAAAAGGAGAGCGACGCGCAACTAGAGAGAACGAACGAAACATCACCAGCGAATTCGCGGAAAATGACCTTGTGTTAGTTAAAGCCAACAATTTCTCGATCGCTGATCAACGCGTTACGTCGAAATTCATGGCATTGTACGAAGGTCCTTACGAAATACTACAGAAATACCCCAGAGGTTCCTATTTATTGAAAAATATCCATACTAATAATACCCGGGGAAAGTTTCATTTTAGTCTACTGAGGCCCTACCATGCCAGGGAAAATGAAAAGAAGGAAGGAGGGAAGGAAGCTACTGCAGCAACTACAGCGAACGGCCGCATAGTTGGCTGCGGTGACGGCCCAACTCCAGGAACACGCCCACACCCAACGCCTCGCAGGCGAGAGCCGAAGCCTGGCAGAACAACGCATGAGGAGCCGGGAGATAATAGAGGGAGCCCGTCGAGAGATCCAGGCGGAGGAAAAGGTCCTGACGTGGTTACAAGCTTGCCCGGCAACATCCACCACCTCAGCGAGTCTGCCAGGCCATTTTCACCGGCTGGAAATCGAGCCAGAGGTACCAGCTCCGCTGCTGACACCACCATCAGCACCGATGCCCACGCATAGGCAACTTTTTGAAAAGGGCGGTATGGATGAGGCGCTCAATGAATTAGAAGAACTTTTGAAAGAAAGTGTCACCACGAGTGACGGTGACGTTATAACTTTGTACGCGCTCTCATATTTCGAGGAACCCGACAAATAAAATAAAAAAAGAAATCTAAAAAGTGCCGCATGTCGTACTTCTCCATTCACGTCCTTTTGATATTTCTTTTGGGGGGGACCATGCGACGTTCGAAACACAACATTCAAAATAAATTCATGAATCGAATACACAGACACGAATTACAATGTTATTGTCGATCATAACCGATCGACAACAACCCGTGGGTATATAAGCAGCCGAAACGACGCGCCGGCTACCTACTTTCCCTGTGCCCTTTTCCTAGGATGGAAAGCCTCCGAGCAGTTCTGGTCCGAGTCCAGCTACCACCAGATAAGCGGGCGAAAAGTCTTCTCTTCCGGAAATTCTCAGGGAAGTTCTTGGGAGAGAGACAATCTTTATCCTCCGGGGAATTCTGCACGCGTCGCGAGTGTTTAAATAATAATTTAGAAAACGGATAAATTACTTAAATTTAAATATAAATTCATTAGTTGTAAGTTATAATTGAAATACCCATATGTGATTAATGATTGATAAATAAATAATAAAAATATATATTTAAAATTAGAACAATTGATCTAGTTTATTCATCCTGGCACTCCCGTAAATTCCTAGACTTTGGAAACCTCACAAGGCTGATAACGAAACAGGAAGATCGGATGATGAAGATTCTACTGCTGTGAGTGTGCTAACAGAGCGTCGAACATCAGGGTTTAATTTCGGGAACAAAGAATGCAAGTAGGCAGGCCTGCCATCGTTGAGAATTTTGTAGGTGGTCACAGCCATAAAATACCTACGGCGCATCCCTAATGGGAGCCACATTAGCCGTTTGTAATAACCGCTCAAAGCAGCATCCCGACCTAGTTTAAAGACGAACCGGACTTTTATATTTTGTAAGCGCTGTAGTTTTGACTCTAAGTAACTGGATAGATCGCAATAAACGAGGCAGGCATAATCAAAATGCGGCAAAATCAGGGCAGTGGCAAGCTGCTTTTTGAGGTTGTGGCTGAGAAAGTTAGCTCGAAATCGTAGCCGCTTGAGAACCCCATGTATGCACGAGCAAATTTTTGCGACGTGGGAGTTCCAGCTGAGATCGTCGGACATAATTATACCAAGATTTTTTATGGATTTAACGAATGGTATAGATGACCCATTAATTGAAATAGTGGGGATTTGGGTAACGTCAATCCTCATCAGGTTTTGGGTGGATCCAAAAATAATGGCGTTGGTTTTGGCACGGTTAACCTGAAGATCATTTTCCAGGGCCCACTCGGCGACATGCTGCGCATCGGTATTTATCCTGGCAATAAAATGGGATAAATCACTACTCTTACATTGCAAGTAAATCTGGAAATCATCGACAAAGAGCATGCACGACTCAGAACAATATTGAAGACAGTCAACAATGCCGTTTATAAGAACGAGAAATGCTACAAACCCAGGGTTTGAACCCCGTGGAATACCAGAAGTAAGCTGGAGGTAATCAGAAGTATGGCCCTGGAGATCAGTGATGGCTTGCGATCTTCCAGATAGGTAGGAGTTCAACGAGCATAAGAACTTATCGGAGCAGTTAAATTTCCGCAGGGCCCGCAAAAGGGTGGAATGCTTCAGAGTGTCGAAAGCCTTACGAATTCAAAGAGCAGTAGAATTGTGATCTTCTCTTCGTCGATGCCTCGCCTAATATCGTCTGTAATTTTTAGTAAAGCTGTTTGTGTGCTGTGAAATTTGCTGAATCCTGATTGTCTTGGCGATAGCAAGTTCGACGTTTCGATATAATCGATAAGTTGATCAGTAACCAATTTGTCGAAAATCTTAGCGAAGTGAGGGAGATTCGCAATTGGCCTGGTATCCGAGGGTGATATTGGCTTCGGTACCGTATTAAGTGGTATCACTATGGCCTGCTTCCATATATCCGGGTATACGCCCGTAGAAAGAGAAGAATTGTAAACGTCAGTCATGTAGTTGGCAACAAGAGGAAGCAAGTTCTTGAAATAATTGATAGATAAGCTATCAGCTCTACGGCCCTTACATTTAGGAGCGGCTGCCAAAGATGCTTGCAAGACTTGCACATAGTCCAAGAGCTTAACTTCGAAAATTGGAGCATCAAAGTTAAGTGGAATATTCAGTATATTGGCAAAGTCTTGATTTGAGCAGAGCGGATGAGCAGTCGCGACAGATGCTTAGTGCTGATTTAGCTCGCTAACCGTAAAGGAGGTTAAAGCGGATGTTGAGCGATCACCGACGACCCCGAACTTTGATAGAATAGACCATAGCTTTGCAGAGTCGGAGGTTGAATAAATCCTGTTAGCTATATAAACTTCACGGGCGGCCGAGATGTCGCGCTTAATCTCCTTACGTATCAAGCGATACTGGGCCAAAAGAGCTTGACATTTGGTTTTTTGGCTCTGGCGTAAAGGCGATCTCGTTGTTTACATCGAGCACGTAATTGTTGGTCAAACCAGGGGTCCAGAGTGCGGCGTAGGCGGCGCTCGATAAAAGGCGCGTGTTGATCCAGGAGATGAGTAGTTAAACTCTTGAAGCGCAGGAGCATGGCATTAACATCAAGATTTCGGTACTCAGAGAAACCCGTAAATGATAAGAGGCTTCGTAAATCAGTGGAGAATTTTGCCGCTGAAAAATTTCTGAAAAATCTCTGTGACGAACTTGATGTGATGCCGGCTTGCTGGAATTAATCGCATAATCGATAATTAAGAAGTCGTGTCCGCAAATAAATGGTGCAGGGGATTGCTCAGAAGACAGAATGTTGTCGAGAGAATCCGTGATTATTAAGTCGAGCCATGAATCCTAGTGCGAAGTATGATGTATGTGTTGCTGAAAAAGCTACCAATTTAAGGCCGTGATCTTGAATAAGTGATGTTAAATGTTGGCTGTAGTAATTGTTAGTGAGAAGATCAGAATTAAAATCGCCAAGTAATATAACGCTGGTATAGCGGATAGAAAATTCGTGAAATAATTGGAAAAAATCAGTAAGTAACTTTCCCTTAGGCCGACGATAAACGGATGCAAGCAAAAACTTGTTTTTACTATTTACAGTTCAATCAACAATGATAAATTCGGTCTCGTTGATACTCTTCAGTATTGATTGATGTAAGACCTTAAATTGAATGCCTTTCCGAAAATATAAGAGAACGCCGCCGCCTTGAATGAAAGCTCTACGGGACTTCTTGGCATGCGGAATAAGTCCGCGATCATTTCGAGCAACGTTATAATTATCTATGAGAATTGCATTGTCATCTATGTCAGGCTTAAGCCAGGTCTCAGATAGAGATAATATATCGATCTTTACTAAACAAAAAATTATTGATTTGCGCAAAGTGGTCGCGCAGGGGGTTAGCGTTAACTTGAGCTAAGCGAATAAAACAGCGTGCTTTCACAGCAGCTGGATTGCACGGCTCGTCGTGGCTTCAAATGATTTTCTCCAAATCGCTCTCTGTGAAGATGAGGATAGTAACAGAATTGTCAGTTTTGCGTACATATACTGATCCATTTGAGGTCCATATGGATTACAATGCGCAATTTGTAAGAGAAAGGGGAAAGCATCTCAAATAGGATGATATTGTTTGCAGCTCCGCCTTGAATCAAATCACTGCACTTGATGGGACCGTGACTTCGCTTAATATGCAAAACATGTTGTTGGATTGCAGTAGATTTAAATTGTACAACAGAAGATTTGTAGAGCGGCTGAGGCCGCGAAGACGACGGTGCGGCAGTACGATTCTGGGATTCGGGTAAATTTTCAGTATTCTTGAGATTAATTTTTAGAGAGAGAGATAGATAGATAGATAGATAGATACATAGATAGAAAATCCTTTATTCGCTTTACAGCAAAAACTAATTACAATAATAATTTCCAAGAATATCATATTACATCCAATAGAATTTGCATATCACAGTATTAGGAAATATTTGCAGCTTTTATATAAAACAAAGATAAAAATTTAAGATTATAAAGTAGTTCTTTGGTGATTTGGTCAAGGACTTTCGCAAAAACTAATTATTAGTTTATAATCTAATATCTAAATATCACAGACAATTAACTAAAACAGCCGCTTGAAACAATAATAACGGCCTTAACTTAATTTTTACAGTGTTAGGTCGGTTGGCCAAATCGTCAATAGAAGTAAATTTAAATTTAACCTAGCTGACTAGAGTGAGGTACAATGCCAACGCCATCTACCCCCATGTAAAGAGCTAACAGTCGAGCTCTAAGAGATACTGGCGCACCGCCCTTTTAAAACACGCTAGAGAGGAAGAATGGCGTAGAGTGGAGGGAAGAGAGTTCCAAAAGCGGGCGCCTTGAACCTGGAAGGCTCTAGCTCCAGTTTCAGT
>UCOL01004126.1:0-15786 GCA_900474335.1 Ormyrus nitidulus
AGAACGTTGTATTTTCGGCCTACTAGGCAAAAATATATTATTCAAAGTAACCAGAATGTAAAAAAGGTATTTGTTGTACAAAGAAAATTATCAAAATTGAGTAATGTCTGAAAGTATTACAATTTTTTATATTGCTATTTAATTTTTAAATAAGAAGATTCATATCATTGCCGAGTAGACGACAGTAGCTGCTGTACGAGACGATCGTAACGCCCTACGTAGGTGGCAGATTTTAGAAGCTTGCTCGGCTTCACTAAGAGCATCCCCCCCCCCACCGCCGTTTCCAGACTACGACCGTGGCTCTGGTCTATTTAGGTCCATCTTCGTTGACGGCGTGACAGGACGGCGAAAAGCGCCAATTTTTTATGCGTTTTACGCGTTTTACGCATGAAATGTGAAACATTATTTTTTGTAATATTGTGCATAAAGAAGGCCGTTTTTCACTTCATTGATGGTCTTTACGCACGCTATGCTAAATAAAGTGCTATTTTACGCACAAAATGTAAAACCTACTTTACGCAAAAGATTACGAAAAATTAATTTAAATATTAAAAGTGTTAAATGAAATTGCTCATTTGTTGACCCCGGTTAAAAAAAATGTATAAGAACTTATAAAATGCTTTTATGGGCTTGTATGTGCATGTTATCTGCACCATTTTACTGTAGCTTTAAGTGTATGTCAGTCTAACCTCAAAATCGTTTATTGAATTTCTTCTTTTCTTTTCCCATTCGGATATTCATATAGCCCCCGTATTAATGAGAATTATTATAATTTGTTGTATAAAAATTAATTTTTTACCTAAAAATTATTATTACCTAATAAATTGATATAGGATAAAAAAAATTTATTTTCAATAAATAATATAGGTAAAACTATAAAAATCCGGCATAGAAATTTGTTCTTTTAAAATTATAACTATAACTCTTATAACTAGAAAAATAAAAAAAAAAATTAAATGTTACCTTATTATAAGAAGATTAAGTACTTGAATACACTTATGAACATTCTGAACCTTAATATCAGAATAATTAAGCACTATTAAAACCGTGTTAGCCATCAACTTAATAAGATCGGTTTCATAAAAGACATCTAGTTGGGAAAATAATAATAAGCATTCTAACCATAAACTGAAAAGCAAGTTGGCATCAGATACAAATTACATGTTATTAAGAACGTATTTAAATTTTAATGTACATACTTTGAATCAGAATGTTTAACTAGCTCAAAGCAAATTTTTTTTATGATTTCTGTTTCTTTAATAAGCATGGTGAATTCCGACGTGATCATTGATGAACTATTATTAATGGCTGACTGATGGTTTAAAATTTCCCAAGCAATTTCTTCATGAAGCTCAAACTTTGATAGAGAATTTAATCATTTGAAATAAACATAAAAATAAAATCATACTCACTAAATTATTCGTCATTAAACTTTTGATTTTCGCAATCCACTCCATTTTCTCGTAAATCAAGCGAGTTACTCAAAAGTCGCTGCAACTCTACAATTCGATGCGTTCTTCAATTGTTCATGCACATAAGAATCGTAGTTCGTATGTACAATTTACAATATTGATGAAATGATAAAATTTATAGATAGGTGCATCGGGTTATGCTAAATTTATACACAATTATTATTTGTTCAATTCTATTATGTGGATAAACAAACCAATGTCTACAATTTTATGTATTGTCACTTTGTCAGAGATGGTATTATATTTTTGAACCATTGAAAATTTGTAATGCATAACGTGATTATTTTTACATGTATAGAAGAAAAACTATACATTTTCAAATTCAATTTAGTTATACTTGAAAAATTTAACTTTCTTTTTTCATTATATCAGGATAATAAATACATTTTCTTCTAAGACAATTTAAAAAAAAATTGTTGTTTAATGTTTTTTTAAGTAAAAAGTAAATACATCAAAAATAAAATTCAAAATAAAAAAAATAATACATAAAAGTTAAGCAAATTTATAAAATTATATTAACTGGTTTTTTATAAATCAAATTTCATAATTTTTAATTGATGTTGGAGACTCGAACGTTTGCTTTGAGGATTTAATTTAATTCATCATTTTTATCATTACAAATCCAGTAATTAAAAATAAGGTAGCAGTGGATTCAAGTATTTTACTATACTATATTACCGTAATTTATCATTTTTAGCTAGTAAATTTCTAATAAAATTTAAAAAAAAACTATATTATTTATATAATACTCTTTGTAGTTTGCAATGTTTTAAACGCATTACATTTGTAATAGATTTTAGTTTTTATTAAAGGCAAATAAATTATTCAAAGATTATAAAGGTTATTACATTTTATTTTAAACGTGATATAAATTATAATACAAATTGTAATAGCGATACAGTGTAAACGTTAAAAATCCTGAGAATAATCGTATTGAATAGATGATAAATAATAATCAATGTCATTATCACGGAAAGTGCTGTAACTTTTAAAATACAATTACGTTTATACGTGGGTAAGTGAAACTTAATGATATGCCAATTGACGAAAAAAAGTACATGGATGTTAATTTAAAATAATAACTAAGTATAACTTTACTCAACTTTTTACCGAGATGAATTATTATTACAAACTATACATTATTAAATGATTATAATCAGCAGGCATTTACACGACAATGAGAAGATACAAAGGACAATAATGCAATATCGGTATATAATACAATAAGTCTGTGCACAATCTATACATAACAAGAGCATTTTTTGTAAACAAGTATATAATTTAATTCTCTTGGATTAACAAAGGAAGTAATAAACCTTGTAAATTTTAGCTCTCGTCTTGGGTATAAGTTACATACAAATAGAAAGTAATTTCTAGACCTAGTAGATATTCTTATATAATAATATAATCCAAAATAAAAAACTCAATTTCTTTTATATTTTGACATAAGTAATGCACGTACAATATGCAATATCGCTAACAAGCTTTAACGACAAAATGAAACAATGTTTATTCACCTTTGTAATTAAACGACTAATCTTGACACTACATATAGATATTAAAGATAAAGTTAGGTTTGTGTACATGACTCGTAAAACAAAGTTTTATCCCACTATTTATACATTCTTGGTCTTTTTTAAATTTACTTTGACTGTATCTGATACGCACTTACCACAAAAATTATATTATTTACTATATTTTCCTATATAACATCGCAAATGCCGCAATATTTAATTGAAAGAAGCAATTACATAGTAAATAATGCCCCAAAATATATTTTTAAAAATCTCTTAGCCAAAATCATAATATGCTTTCTAAAAAACTTTATATAGAAAACTGCAAATGAACAAATAACAATTAAATTGTCATCAACAAAAACAGTAACGTGTTTGGAAGTGCTTTAGATTTATAAAATCGTTTTGCTAACTTAATCAATAAATCGTGTTTATCCAATAAACACGATTCAATGCAAAAATAAATAAATATAATAGATTTTTTATGAATAAATAATATTATTTCTATTGCATGATAGAAACATCAAAAATTATTTATTTTTACAAATGCCAATTAACAAGATTTCTCTTTAATGGTAATAACAATACTTTCTCAACTTTAAATAAAAACCAAAGAAAAATATAAGAAACAAACATAACAACAGTTAGAGCTCAAAACGCTTTTTCCTCTCAGCAACCATACCCACTGCTGGAAGTGGAGGGTAGAGAGGATGGTAGTTTGGCATTGGTGTTGAAGATAGGCTGTGACAGCTTCTATCTGACCATCTCACTTTGGGAGACCTCATCAGCTCTATAACAAAATATTCAAACGATAAAAACTAAATGACAGTACGCATTTATGAAGATAATAAAGCCTGCAATGAGACTTAAAAAATGCATTTAATGAAAGCAGTGCACGCAGACCTGCAACGGAGAGAGCTGGGGGTTCCGAGGTGAGATAGGATGTGTGACGTGAGTTGGGGCAGAAGCTGCTTGTCTTCGATTGTTGTTGCTGCTTTTGATTTTGCTTATTCTCTTGACATTGCTGCCACTGCTGCATGTCAAAACTGTTGATTCGCGTTGCTGTTGAATCACCTTTTTAAATTTTTTATTTTATTTTTTTTTATTTTAATTGTAAATAAAAAATAAAAGCTTCGTTTTTTCAAAAAAAATTCCAGCTTTTAATTTCAAAATATTTCTTTAATTATTTCTAAGTAATTTAATAAACATTACTTTACCAACAATTTTACAAATTCAATTACTCTTTTTTCTCAATCATAAATGATTTACTTTTAAAATAAAATGTAAGTATAGTGTACCAAGAGTATCTATATTTTACTATTGGTGATTAGAATTAGCACTAATAATTTTCAGAATATATTAAGAAGTTTAGAAAAATTGTTAGTTGTCATCGCATTTACGATAAGGCAAAAAATTTTTTCTTATATTATGCCTGTGATCTTTATGTAAAATTATTCCTTAGAGCTTCCACATTCTAAGTTAGATTCCCAAAATATTGACTACACCATTACCATCAGCTGTGTTTTCTAAGTTTCATGCTTTCATTAAAAGTCTTCGCAGGAAGTAAAAGAAAAGCAGCGAATCAAACAATTCCTTAATTATTAACCAAGCATCTCAATAAATTATTATTCAAATGATTATAATTCGAAATTCAAACCATCACCGTGAGATCGATGATTAGCAGGCCTCTTCTGTACCTTGATACTGCTGCATAAAACAACTTTTTGATCTCGAACTGTCCCACTTAGGTTTAGTTAAATTATTAAATTCCTTAAATTCTTCTTCATTTCTAGTATCTAATTTCTCTCTTGAATTAACCTTAGTTATTACGTTATTTAAGTCTGACATGGATTGTAGTTCTTTTAAATTATAAGTATACGAAGACTTAGATTGTCCAAACGGTAAGGTCTGTCTGAGATGTGACGTTGAACTCTTCGGGCGCTCGGTAAATGATACTTTATCAAAGGTCTTAGCTTTCACTATTGGCACTTGAGTACTTTGTATTCTTTGAAATGAGTATACTGGTGAATAACTTAGAGTTGGAGATTTCGTCGAAAAACCCGTTGCATCGCAAGTGGTGTCCCCATGCTGTTAGTAAAATATTGAAAAATGCGTCAGCGTTATGGCAGTTGTACGCAATTGATCGTTTTGTTAAATTTTAGGTATTTACTAAAAAGTGATTGCATATTATCTTGTTGAAAGTATATGAACCGCTAAACTCTTTATCACGTAAAATATATTAAAGAAATTAAAAAAAAAATATATTATAATATGCAATTTTTATTAGAGATGATTAGTGTAGCAAAGTTTACCGCAAAGCAAATCTACAAAATGCGCTTATTAAATTAACAAGCCAATACCTTTAATTGGTGCTGTAATCGGTGAATTTCCTCTCGCTGCTCAGCGATTTCGATGTCTCTTCCCTTCAAAAGTTGAATAGTTTCATTTAAATTGGTGCTATTAGTTTCTAGTGCCAAATGTGCACGTAATTGCTTATTTCTAGCATCCAATTGCATAATGTGCTGCTGAGCCTGAGCAACTTGCTTCGTTAAAGTTCCGACTTTTTCTTCTAAAGCTGCAGATTCTACGCACTTAGAAGAATATTTAGCAGACAACGAGAGGATTTCTTGCTTGATTTCTTCCATTTCTTGTCTGAAAATAAAGAGCGAAGATTTTATTTAATATAACGATGAAAGCAATCAAAAGGAAACTACTCATGTTTGCTATCAATATTAAACTAAATTTAATTTGACTGAAACTAGCAACAGTTTAGTCACTTAATCCTTTTTTTTAAGAAAACTTGAACTTTGAATAGGGCAAATAATTGGCTCTATTCAGATTTATCAACACAGACCAGTAGTAGATTCCTTTTTATTATTTTTATTATCTTATTCGTTCTAGCTGCCAGTAATATCTAATTAATTGATTAAATATATATCATTTTTACTACTAATAATAATGCAATAAACTTAGATTTATAATTTTGTAATAAACCACTTACTCGTGTTCTTTGTGAAGTACTCCAATGTCCTCACGCGCTTGTACTTGCTTAATAAATTCCTGTTTAAATTTGGCAATTTCTTTCTGAACTTCATGCTCGTGTGCTTTTCTCATGGCATCTAGCGCTGCCAATGTTGCCTGCGTTTCTTCCGAAAGTGCTTGTTCTTTTTCAATACGTAGGTTTTCTATTTCTTGGCGATGCTTTTCTTCTAATTCTGAAATAATTCGACGATGAGAATTTTCCATAGCCAATAAACCTTTTTCACACAATGCTCGAAGCTGTTTAATCTCTTCTTTATACCGCTTTCTTGTTTCGGCATCTGTATCTAATTCAGCACTAATTGTACGTTGATACGCAGCTCGAAGTTCATTTACATGTGCCGAATGTTCAGAATCCATAGCATTCAGTCGATCTTCTAATTTTCTAGCCCTTTCTCGTAAATTTGCTGCTTCGTGCTCGTATTGAGTAGCAAGAGAATTTTTTTGATTATCCCACTCACCTCTTATATCCATTATATCTTTTTCTTGATTTTTTCGAAGTTCTTCAATTTTCTTAGCATGCTCGATAGTGAGAAATTGTATTTTATCTTGTAATTGTTCACACTGTTTGCACATCACATTTTTCATATGATCAGTAAGTTGTCTAATTTGTTCACGAATTTGTGAGCACTTTTCACAGATACTGTTCCAATCTGCTGCTAATGTCGAAATTTTTGGCCATTCGATATTTTCCTCTTTTAAATTTGCCCTCTCATAAAGGCATTGTTTCAGAACATCTACCTCGTCGGCCATGTCTGCTAAAGTTTGAGCAACATTTTTAATTTGATCTTCAGTCCGGTGTTTATTAAATATTTTCTCCTCGCAATCTTTTGAAAACTGTTGATAGAGATAAACATACTCTGCATCGTAAATGAGATTGTTCTCAAAATTATAGTCTTCATCCAATAAGTTAGACAAAATGTCTTCTTGCTGGATTAATCTAGATACGAAAGTCTTTCCGGTAAATGCTACCTTATCCTTCGCGCTTTCTTGGAACAAAATAATTCTAGCATCAATTAAAGCCTTTTGCGCAATAACATCAGCATATTCTGACAATAATTGCCTTGAGTTGTAGTGGACATTTGCATCGTTTCTGGTCTGCTTCAATCGGACTATGCATTCTTCATAAGCACACGTTAATTCACGCACACTGAGCTCCATTTCTCGTCTCAAAATAACATGAGCCTTGTCAGCCCAAGTTTCTGGATCAAAATTTTCTAAAGTATCGAAATTCAAACAAGTATCTGTAATAGATGATATATTTTGTTCATACATTTGACCACAACGCATAATGAAACGCGACACTTCTACTTGAACTAACTCTTTACTTATGGTTTCTTGTGCAAGAACCCAAGCCTCTTGAATTCTTTTATCTTTAACTACCTTATTATCCGAATAAGTAGGTTGTTTATTAAGTTCTTTCTGCTCTGATATGTTGAAAGTTTCAACAGCTAATGCTTCAGCAAGATGCTTTAACTTATCGTTTTTATAATTATTTACAATCTCATTGACTTCTTTTTGTTTTTGCAACAAAAAATTCAAAGCCTCGGCTTGTGCTGCTGATATTTCCATTGAATTTTCTACAGTTTTAGGTACGCCACCTATCAGTACTAATTTATTAGCTAAAACTTTAGTAAGATATTGAATATAGCTTGTGTTTTGGTACGTTTTGGGCTTAGTTCCGTTAAGCTTAAATTTTAAGTTTGAAATAAGTTGACTAGTTTCGACCAATTCACTCAACACTATACTTTTGTCGAATGTCCTCTCCATTGCGCTTTTGATTTGTCTTAAGATGATAAATTCAAATGCGATCCTTTCTGCAATTAATTTTATCTTCTCCTTCTCATCGAGTTTACCAGTTTGAATAAGTTCTTGACGTCTCTTCATTAACTCGCACATCTTATCTCTAAGAATAGTTTCTAATTTAGATACTACAACGCCTACTGATTCTAAAGTTTGAGGATTAGACTGGCTCTTTTTACATTCAGCACAAGACTCTAGAATCTCGTTAACTACTCGTAAACACTTTTCTGCCTTTTCTTCAGCTTGCGAAGCACCTAGGCATTTTTCTAATCGTCTCTTTGCTTTTGCTACAGCTCGTTCAAATTTCTTCAATCTTGACAGTACCTCTAAGGAAACTTCGCATGTCGATGATGCACTAACTTCGCTGCACTCGCTAGAATCTTTCTCGACGTCGCTAATTAGATTTTCGGTTGCGCTTGCTACTTTCGTTTCTAATGTACTGAGTCTAATGAGTACTTTCAGAGGTTCTGAACTGGTAGCACTATCCAAAGATTTCCTTCGCAATCTATTTCGGTCTAAACTGCGATTTTCTCTTTTGCGTTCTTTTTTTGCATTAGGACTGCATTCTTTGGAAATAGTTTCAGCTGTTACGGGAACTCGAATATTTTTACTCCTTTCAAGGGCACTAATCTTATTCTCCAAATCCAGCAATTTATCTTCAACTTCTTGAGAAATTTGCAAAGATTCCCTTCCTTTTAAAGAGAGCGATCTTCTTTTATCTCTAGTTTCCATCTTTGTGAGTTTCTGCTTTAATGTTCTAACTTGTTTTTCGCTACCTGCCAATTTACTTGTTAAATCTTGAATTCGCGCCGCCATCAGATGCACTTGGGCTTGATTAGATTCGTTGTCACGAGCAGCTTCTTGCTTATGAGCAAAAATTTCAAGTTCCAGAACATCTTGGGTAGCATGTGCTTCTCGCAGTTCCTTACGCATGGCACGAATTTCTAAAATTGCTTTTTCAAATCGACTTCTCAACTCTTCATATTCTTCCATGACGCTGAAAAGAGTTTAAGAATTTTAAACAACTCGCTCTAGTATTTAGAACTGTAAAGACAAATCAAAATGCAATTTAATAAATTAAAAAGGTGACAACCTACCGTTCTTTATCCAGCGCATTTAAATCTAAATCCAAATCAATATTCGTAAGATCACTCAATGAATCAAAGCTTCGCCCGCGCTCTCTGGAGGAAGAAAGACTATTTTTACCTTCTAATTCTCTAACGCGACTGTAAAGCCGTTCGTTCTCTTCGATTCCTGAAATGATGATGAAATTAAATCGCTAATAAGGGAACAAAGCAATAAACCTACACTAGAATTAGGATAAAGTTACCTTGTGACAACCTGTCGGTAAGAGCTGTAATTTCTGCTTGCAATTGTTCAACGGTTGCATGACTAGATGAAAGTTCGTTTGAGAGCATTTCGCACCTCTCCGTGCTCTCCCGCAGAATCGCCTCAGTCTCGAGAAGTTTGCACTCAAGAAGTTCCTTCTCGCGAGCATAAAGTTTCTTCATTTTGTCGAGATCCTCCAGGTATTTGTTTCTCTGCTGCTCGGTTTTCTCCAGGGTAGCAAGCAGTTCGTCAAGTTGCTTCTCTCGAATGGAGGCTTCGGCTCTTTGCTGCCTGAGCCTCGACAGCTCTTTCTCGGCGCCGACAAGCTCCGTCTTTGCTGAATTCAACTGTGACTTGAGAGCCTCGATCTCGTTCTCCTGACGTTCCACAATGACTAGCAAGGAGTTCGGCTGGGACTGATTCTTGTCGATCTGCTGGCGAAGCATCGTTAGTTGACTTTCGAGAAGGTCGACGATAAATGGGCTCTCGCTGCTGCTCTTGGACAGGCAGTCCTTGCCTGACAAGTGGCCGTTGCTCTGCTCGAGTTCCTCGTTCAGCTCGCAGCAGGCCATCATCAGATCTTCGGACTTGACGCTGTCGAGAGTACTGCGCCTAGAGCTAGGCGGCGAACTGCGACTGCGCTTGTAGACCCGGGAGCGCGAGCTCGAGCGAGACCTCGCTTTGACCCGAGAGAGCGCCGTCCTCGTGAGCGGGGGCGACGGCGGCAGCTCTGACCACTCGTGCTTTGTCGAGTCCGACCAGCTGCTGGCCTTAAGCGTCAGTGACCAATCGCCGCTCCTCGTCAGAGGCGGGGAGACCGGTAACTCGGACCAGTCGCCGGACTCTCGACGGCCGCCTTCTGACGCCGTCCGGTACTCTTCATCCGAGGAAAAAAGGATGGAGCGAGGCGTCACCGGCGTCGTTGCCATAATCGACTCTTTTTCTCGTTCCCCGAGGGACCTGTTAAGAAGCATGTCTCAGTCCTCGACGAATTCGCTTTGTGATTCTTGTGATACTTACACTGTAGGCGACTGGGTTATGGCTTCCTGCTGCTGCTGCTGCTGCTGCTGTTGAGTTTCCGGGACGAGGACATGCGACTCCAGCGGATGTTCAGGATCCGGCAAGTTGGCCGCTCTCCTAATGGCTGACATCCAACTAGATCTGATCCCTGAAGTGACGGCAGAAAGCACTGTGCTTCCTCGCGCGTCCCAAGTCTGTAAAAAAGCCATCGAGTATAATAAATAAAAAGCTACTTCCGTCTCTATCGAGCGCGACACTTACTACCGTCTGAAAACCATAGTTTCTAGCCACTTGTACGAGAGTAACGGCCGTGACGCTGTTCAGATCGATGACACCGTCCATTATGCCTTTATCCTCTGCAGTGGGATCTCGGTAGTACATGAGTCCGCAGCCGCGCAACACGAACCAGTGTTTACTCCATTCCTGAAAAAGCAAATCGGCCTTTAATTCGTCACCCGTTTATCGACGAGAATCCCCCCTCGTCCACTACCTTGTTCGTGTTCTCTTTCATCAGCCAGCCCTTCTTAATGTTAAGCAGGTCTTCCGCCGGGAGGTCTACCCTTAACTCCGAGGTGGGGGAGTATCTTGTGCCGGAAATGTCCAATCCGCAGCCGTCGGGGTCGCCTCGTATCTGCGAATGAACGAACTCAAGAGAATGAATCCGCCAGGAAAGAGGCGCCGCCGCGCCGCGGATTTATACACTTACGAGTTTCTCGTGATTAACGTTGGCCGCGTCGACGACGTCTCTCGTCGGCTCGGAGGATCTCGGCTTGGAGCGCCTGGTTCTGGGCTGCGTGAGCGAGGCGGCAATGTCGCGAAGCTTGCCCTCTCGCTCTCTCTCGTGCTCCAGGAGGATCCTCCTGCAGGCGTCCTCGTCTGTAAGGCACGGAGGGCCGTTCAGCGCATTCGAGGAGCCGCCGCCGGTCTGAAAATACCCACCTATCTTATCCGCGGAGCCGATGGAAAGGGTGCGCTCGGCCTGCTGCTGATTCATCATCCTCTTGCGAGCCTTGTCCTCGGCCCGGTGCTTGTCCCTGGTGGGCGGCGAGGCGCTGCTGGCTGGCTGGTCTTTGTAGGGCCTGTCGCTGTCGGCGCAGCTAGAGCCCTTGCCGATCGGCGGCTTCTCCGAGCAGAGTCCGAGGTTGGCATTGCCCGCCGAGGCTGCTTGCTCGTTGATGCCGCTGCTCGTCGCACCTGCCGACGCAAAGGTCAAAGGTCGTTAGTGGGACGTTCAGTCGCGAGGGACGCATTTAAGGATGTTCAGGCTATACAGTCTGAGTCAAAAGACAGTCAAGATATAAATCATTCGTAATAACTATATTTAAATGTTTTTATTAACTTTTAATTAACTTATTAAATGCATAAAAGATACTTAACTGAACACTATAAACCGTATAAAAATGAAATTATATAAAAATAGTCTAAGTTGTTTCGGTTTTCAAAATCATACAATTTGAGGTTTTCTTGAAAATCACTTCCAAAATGCCAGTTTCAAAATTTTTACTTATGTTATACACTCAATTAGGCTCATTTTATTCGTTTAAGTATTTCCAATCGATTCACTAACTTCGAAATCGAAAAAAAGGTTTTGTTAAATATTATTAACAAGTAATGTATTTTTTAAATAAGAAATTCGAGTTTAAGGAACACTTCACTTGTTAATAATATTTTATAACAATTTTTTCATCAATTATGAAGTTAGTGAATCGATAGGAAATATTTAAAAATAAATAAAAATTGAAACTTTGGCACTTTTGGAGGTGATTTTCAAAAAAACCTCAAAACTTAGACTATTTTTATATAATTTCATTTTTATACGGTTTATAGTGTTCAGTTAACTAACTTTTATGCATTTAATAAGTTAATTAAAAGTTAATAAAAACTTTTAAATATAGTTATTACGAATGATTTGTATCTCGACTGACTTTTGACTCAGACTGTATAGCCTGAACATCCTTAATTGCCTCACCAAGAGTCGAGGACTGGGCGGCTCCGTTCTCGCATGGAGCAGGTCGCAGAGGCGAGGCGTTTCTCGCGCTTTCCCGCTCGCAGGAAACGGCGAGGCTGTGCTTCGGCGGCTTCTCCGACGTCTCGGCGGAGCTGCCTATCGAGGAGAAGGCGGAACCGTGCAGCTCCTTCCTCGCGTCCGGGACCCAGGAATTGCTGCAGTTGCGCGGCTCCGACCTGCAGCTGTTGAATCGCGGCCTCGATGGATTTGGCGTGTTGCCTGTCGAACATTTGTTTTACTCGTTAGTGTCGGTTGTCGGTACTTTGAGAACACTCGAAAGGAAAAGCGACGAGTTCACTTACTTCTTATCGCTGGCGTGATTTGAAGAATCGTTGCCTGGCCACCTGGGAACGTCGCGTTTCTTTTGTGCCGACCCTGCAATCAATTTTAAATCGTTAATCGTTATTCATTCCAGTTTGCTTCCTCATTTTGCTTCCTCGAGAAGGAAGCTCTGTAACGGTGAGAAAAGTTTTTCGGACAAAAACCTGGAGAGATAAAGGAATTGGCAGGGTCATAGCGCGCGTAAATTGACACCCGAGCTAAAGGCGAGGCTTTTTGCCGAACCAAATACAACATACAACATTCCCGAGCAGGCGGTACAATGAGAAAAAAAATTTCTTGAAATCAAAGAAAGCTTCATTGCGGGCAAACGGTTAAATATCTTTTCGACTCAAAGAAAACATTCTTTAATTCAAAGAAACCCCTTTTTAATGGGAAGAAAGTTTCTTTAAAAAAAGAAAATTTTATTTAAAAAAAAGAAATTTCTTTCCATTAAAAAGGGATTTCTTTGAATTAAAGAACGTTTTCATTGAATCAAAAAAATATTTAACCGATTGCCCGCAATGAAGTGTTCTTTGATTTCAAGAAATTTTTTTCTGTCTATACTTTCGGCTCGCTAAGAAGAAAAGAAAAAAAAACACTTTTTAAGGATAGTGGCATAAAAATTATGTTCGTGCCTCGGTGTGCGTGCGTTTTTTAACGGAAAAAAGCTTATTGTTTTCCTTTTCAATGAGACTTTTGACACAAATAGCATTTCTGAAAATCAATTGATTTTCTTTTATTTTGTAATTAAAAGAAGAATTTGAAATTTTACTTTTTCAAATGCTCACTGAGAAAAAAAATTAGTTAACTGATATTCTAATACTTCAATGATATTGATTTAATAGAATCCGTACAGTGAAATACGCATGACTGAATATACTATTAATTTAACAGTACGCAGATTGAAATAAAAGTAATACCATTAAAATAAGCGCATTTTACTTTAAATCAATAATTAGTAGATTTGTAAAATAAAAGAACTTGTTTTAACAAATTAAACGGAATCATTGAATTTACACGAAATTTTTACCACTTATTAAGCAAAAAAAGTACTTATTCCTGTAAAACTTTGAAGAAATTATCTGCATAAATTAATGAGAAAATAATTACTGTAGAAAAAAAGTGCATATTGGTTGTCAAACGATAACAGGATAAAACATCAATAAATCTTAATAATAAAACTTCGCCCAGAGGTAGCTATTTTTTTGAAGAGAAATTCTTCATAAGAAACTACTTGAGATTAAACATTTTTTAAAAAGTATTTCAAATCGCGTTTTCTTGATATTTATAGGTTGTCAAATTAATGTTACAGAGAATCTATGTACAAAATTTCATTAAGATTGTATAATTATTTTTAGAGATATTCGATTTTAAAATTTCGACATTTTTTAGGTATTTTAAGGCAGCATAGAGAGTCATCCGTTATTTAAAATATGTTTTTGTATAAAAAAAGCGTCGAAAAGTAGTATACAATAAATCAATCAATTGAGTTTGAGGAAGCTAAGAGTCAATGAATTAGCAGCAGTTTTTATATTTCATTTCGACGTTTAGTCTCAATTAAGACGATAAAATCAATCTATACCTTATTCCTTGAATAGACCTGAAGAACGTCAGCCCACCACCGCGCCTCCTCTCGGCAAGTTCCTTTGACGAAGGTAACCCCCTCGGGAGATGTGATGGCGAGGCTGTAGGGATGGCCAGTGATATCTTCGGCAGCGGCGACTTCTAGAACTCGAGTCATGTCGATTCTTGCCTGCGGCACCGTTTCCGGCTGCAATTCAATTTAATTTTTATTAGCAAATCTTTATTCCATTTTGAGACAGCGTCGTTATGCAAGATTTACTCCACTTTTATTTCGTCAACTTCTATTCGTTCAACAACAAAACTTTCTGGTACTTATTTCGCGCGTAATTATTTTTCAAGTAAAATCTTTAATTCTGATTGCAAAGAAGTTTACTAGAATACTTAATATCACCGAGTGTTCTTTTTTTAATATAAAACAAAATATCTTCAAAAATAGTGTCCACCTACTAGACCTTCTCTGTGTATAACCTATAAACCCAGAAGATGGACTATTTAATTAAATGGAGATATGGCAGTCGTCCACCTACTGGTTATACGTGACTTTCGCATCATTTTTGCAAATTTTCAATTTAAACAAATATTTCTAATACGTCTGGTATGTATTTACTGATAAATTGAAGTTTCTTGCATTCAATAATCGTACAAATCATTTTAATTGACAAATACGCATAAAAATCTGCTTAATACAAAATATAAAAATCCTTAATCGTCCATCTACTGGTCCGATCACTCTATTTATTAAAATCTCAATCTAAGCAAGTACTACAGCGACAAAGTTTCGAAAAAATTCATTACGGATGAAGCAATTAAATGCAATTATCAAATCTTAAAGCATTCGATAAAATTGCTACAGATCTTCGAAGAGATACTTTTAGTATCGCAATCTTTAGTCTGTAATGGTATGTATATGAGACGAATGTCGAAGGACTCGATCATCAATAATAATAATAATAATAATAATAATAATAATAACATAAAAGAGTGTAGTCTTTAGCCAGTATTTTTACTGCTGGATTACCGCGTGAAACGGTCTAAAACTTCAATTACAATAACAATTTAAGATGAAGATAAACTTACGGCGAAAAATTATATAAAGAAGACCATAGTGAGCTGAAGAAGCTAGGACATGACAAGCAATCTTTATTGTTCGACCCTTATCGCCTGCGAACGTAAACTACACTAACTGAATTTTGAGGCAATTGAAGATTAACGAAGAAAGAAACGCCGCCAATCTCTGAAATCCCCTACACTGAGAAAAAACCATCGTCAATTCAAAAACCCCGGTAATCAATTCAACCACCAAGCTGTTGATTTGACAACACTGTGGTCATATGAACGATATTATAATCAATTCAATGAAACTGATGTTAAACGAACAAGCCTGTTGTTAATTTGATTACAAATTTGTAGTTAAATTTGAGCAATCACAAATCGTTGTCAAATTTGAGAACACTGTGATCATCCGAACGATATCATAATCAATTCAACGGAGCTGCTGTTAAACGAACAAACCTGTTGTTATTTTTTTCTGCTGAACTGTAGATAAATTAGAACGATCGCAAGTCGTTGTCAAATGAACGCTGTTGGCGTTGACTAAACTGTCACTATGTAGCGCCTATAGGCAATTGTTTTGGTGCGTTAGTGAGAATCGCGGGACTGCGAGTCAATGCACGTCAAACCATAACACAGGCTTATA
>UCOL01004127.1:0-15801 GCA_900474335.1 Ormyrus nitidulus
CTTTCCTTTCTCTCGCTTAATGATGGGAAAACCCCATTCCCAAAAACTGAGAAAACGAGGGAGTCGCACACACTCACCAGATGCGCACGTGCCCGGACCTTATTGATGGTCATAAAACGGTCCGACCGGCGAGCGTCCGTCTTTTATTGCGGTCAGCCCCTTTTTTGCAGTGCGTGCCGACCGAGCGTCGACAGATTTTCGATGATTAATTTTACAAGTTTAAACAGCTTAAACTACGTACATAACTACTCTTTCTTAATTATTATTTTCCATCTGCTCACGGTCTGAGAGTTCCGAACAGGTATTGATACAGTTATATTTGATTGAATTAATTAAAAGTGAGAAACAAGAAGAGTTTATATTTGAATACTCTATATTTTACAATTCACTTTAACAAATGAAAAAATAAAAAAAAATGGCTTAAATAAATCCATTCCCTACTAAAATCTTCCCGCTCAAATAACCGCGAGGGCGATTTGCATAAACACTTTTAATAAATGCAATAATTCGTCCCATCATCAATTCTGATCCACATAACTAGTTCCTCCAACTCATTTCTAACAGCCAGCTACCTTCCTTCCCTCTAATTCCATTGTTCCGAATCTACGCGTCCCGCCGTCTGCTTTTCCCAGCAACCAATCCATCTTTCACTCTCAGCTAAACTTATTCTCACGACTGATCCCCGAGCCAAGGCGGCGGCCCCGACGACGAAGAAGAAACTGGGAGACAAGGATTCTGTGTCTCGGCTTCTTTTTCCCTTCTCCGAGCCGATTCCGTTTGCAACTCCGGCAGGCTCTAATGACTAAAGTTCGTGGAAAGTTTTGAAAATTTCATTGGGAACGGGGCGCGTACGCCTTCGGCCAATCAGCCCTGCCTGCAATTGAACTTCAACGCTTCCGCCCGGCCTCCGTCGCCTCCGCTTTCCCTTATAAGCACTTCCAATCACACCTAAGGCGCTGCTGTTCAAAGGGTGTAAACAAAGCGAACGTGGTAATATAGGCTCCGTGAGAAACTAAAAACTTTTTCGGATATTAAAAGAGATGTATGATTTAGATTTTTTAGTGTACTTTATACATTTTTTTTGAGGAAGCACTATTCGTATTTCAAAATATTTAATTAAGCATATTCTAGAGGGAGGAATGCAAATCGTATACAGTTTTAATTAATACGGTGATCCTTTATCCTTTTAGAAGCCGCTTGAAAATATCCTTTATTTTATGTTTCACTTTACAAAAATGAATTTATTATACGATCTTTTTAAAAAATACATCTTTAATTAAAGGGATTTTTCCGATATACACGAACTAACGCTTCGTTGAGAGAAATTTCTACGATGAATATAAAATTTAATTCCCAAGCGTAAAGTGCATCCGGGTAAGGCATTAATGGGGTACTAAGAGAATTTTCATTGTGCAGATTATTCGTATCGTAATATTTTCATGTTCTAAAGGAATTACAGGTTAGTTACTTTGCGAATTGGGAACAGCTCTAAACGTTTAATTCTTTTCCCCATAATAATTGACGTGCTTTAAAATACTTTTAAGTTTTAATCATATGCAGACCTTTAACTAAACTCTATTTAGAGGCACTTCGCTTTGCGCCGCGACTCCACTCACATTCGTTATACCCGAGCAAATAAGAATGAACCTCGCACAGAGCAACTAACGATAAAGAGAAAGAATACAGCTTCGACAATGCTGCTAAAAGCAGTAAAGCTCTCTGTGAAATTGGCCGCGCGCGCAAATCATTGCATGGTAAGTTTCGCGGCTACGAAGGTTATTAACGCTTGTCAAACGTGGGGGCCAAAGTAAGCAAACAACAGTTGACCAGGAAATTTAACTGCAAGCCGATTTAGTCGCTGGCGCAATAATTAATCGACAAAGGGACGTCGCTCACCTGATTGGACGTTTACGCACTTTTCCCTGGTCCTAATTGAGGAAAGGACCGATCTTACAAAGTATAATGTAACTTTAACCTCAAAAGACTTGCATTAAATAGTTTTCTGTGCTTGAAACGCTAATTTTCTTCGCATAACGGTATTCTTTTTCACTTTATAGAACTTTTCAGTTTTTTTATTTAATAAAAAATAGAATGTAAATGTTTGATTTATATAACGTGTTTTAAAACTTTCAATTTTTAAAATTAAATTTCCCAGTGTTCAAAATTCAGTATGAACTGAAACCATTAAAATATGGCTAAAGTAACAATAATTTGAAGTAAAGTGAAAAATACAATACAAATGCAATTTTTAATTGATCAACGCGCTAGAAAGTCAAAAGGCAAAGGGGAAAAACCTCTTGTATAAACATACAAATAAAGTCTTTTTTCCCCGAAGGGGAAAAAAGACCTCGGTAAACCCCGCCAAAGCCGAGAAACAGCCCGGTAAGCTCCACCGTTGGCATATATAAAGTTTGTAAATATTGCTATAATCAGAATACTGGTAGATCAATAATAAAAAAAAACGTTCCTATGGCTCTTTATTGTACCTTCTTTTGCATATTTATCCCACACATTCCGAAGAAACAAGTTTTTTCCTTTTTTCCGATTTTCTTTCCAACCCGTAAGTAAAATAAATTGATGTGTTATACTTCAATCTGAATACAGATAATAAAAAATAGAAACAGTAAATACAAATTTTAAAATAACGTATTTTTATGATGTTATCAAGTAACTTACACAATTTTTTAAATATAAATTATGAACTTTCAAAAAGAGTCGTGATTTCGGCTCAATTTTTCAAAGATCGATCTTGCAACTTTCTAGGAGTTTCACGAAGTCTCTTATTGAATACTCGTCTTGACACTTTTTCAAATGTCAACCACTTTCGAGCCTCCCAAACCCCCGTTGAAGCGCAGCTATTAGCGTGCCCCGAAAAACGTTTCATAAAAATCTTAAAGATACAACTAAAATCGAGATGAACTCTTTCCCCCCATCGAGACCATTATGCAGTAAAATAAATTCTAGCCTGTCGAATGTTGCAGACTCGACAGAGCAGCACCGGATCTAACGAAGATGAGACACCGGGAGACTTGGCCGTGGCCTCCGGCTCTCGCAGCGGCACCCGTTCCTCGTCCGTGGCCTCGCCGTCGGACCTCGTCGGCTCCATCAAGTCCGTCTTCGGCGACCCTCTCGGCTCGCGCTTCGGCGGCAGCAAGGCGGCACGAGACGAGCAGCCGCCGCAGCCGAGGATCGAGGAACCCGAGCCTCAGCCCGAAAGCGTAAGCCCGAGAAAGTCTATGTTTTGATCGAGATTTTTTTTTTAATTTTTTGATAGTTTTGTTTAATTATTGTCATCGGTGTATTAATTGAATTTGAGATGGATTATTAATTGCAAGCAATTGATTTTGTGAAACGGTAAATATATTTACATGATAATTGAGATGTAAACTGAGATAGTTTAACAGCTATGTTGATTAGTTCACCGAAAATCAATCGCTTTGTCGTAATTACAGCATAATTGCTTCTGAAAGTTCTAAATTTCTGGCTAACCAGAATTAATGAAAGATCTCAGCAATAATTTAACGCAAATTCAATGCCGTTGCCATTTTATTCATTAAACAATTAAACGCGTAAAATGCGTACGTTACATTAAATTATAAAATCCTTCCGACGAACAAAATGAAATCAGCCTCACTAACGAACTTAACGATGATTGATCGAACGACTTAGCAATCGCCGTGTCGGGAGCGAGCGTCCTGCTCTCACTCGGAGGCCTGGGCGTCGAGGAGCGACGAGCAGATGTACGACCTGGCGATTGGCGGGGCGAGCGCCGAGGCCTCGTCCACTCTATCCTCCGTCCCCAGCACCTCGGGCAAAGTTTACGCTCTGCCGGCGACGCCGGATCACCTCATGTCCAGCCTGGCCGTCAAGAAGCCCCACATCACCAAGTCGCAGATGAAAGGTATATACGAGAAATTAGTCTCCTCGTTTCGAAGCGAGCCGCGCTTTATTGACAAGTTGAGAGTCGAGTCCTGCTTATCGGGTGATGCTATTTCGCTCGAAACTTTGAGAATTGATTGTGTTGGAGTGCAGCGAAGAAACTTCTTATGACTGCGATTCTCGAGAGATATAGTTGGATATGCATTTCGAAGGAGAGCTTATATTATTCAGAGCGCGAATTTAGAGTATAAGCTTGCTTATGAATGGAATCGTATACTTTCTTAATTAACTAATCAATCTTAAAAATAAAAACCAGTCACTGCAAAATCCCAGCGTTGCTTATCGAATTATCCGTCAAACTTTTAATAAATTAACTGTTAATAAATGGTTTTTTATCACTCCCTCGCAACTCCCAGCTCCGCATACACGAAGCGCGCAGTGTTTACTCTCCGCACGCGCAAAAGCTCTCGAACCGACTCTGGTCTCTTTCGCTAACACAATTTGTAAGGCTTGAAGCGCGCCACTTTCGCGCCGTTATATTTGTCCAGCGGCCGTTTCGCGGCATAACACTCGGGGCGCGATTATTTTGGCGCATCGACGACATTAAGCGAAGTTACGCCGAATGTAAATTCGACCTTTCGACGCTCGCTCCAATTTCGCGTTTGCCCAAAAGATTATACGGAGGAGCGCCACTTGCACCCAATATTTTTTTTTATACGAGTGGTAAGGCGTGGCTTGAAAACGGAAATATTCGAGAGCGCCCTTTTATGACTGAATTTTCAGTGAATGCCGCGGCACGTTAACTTGCCGCTCGACGTTTCGGCGTGTACAGCTTTATGTTAGATTTTATTTTCAGTTTTTTTTTCTTCCTGGACTGCAAACAAGTTTATAGAACCCCTTTTTATTGGACTGTGGAGCAGAGAAAGTGAATGCGCGTTTCTAATGCTGATTGCTTTTGTTAAAAGTCACGTAGACGTAAACATTTTTTTCAGCATAATTAAATTTTTCAGTATAATTGGCGTCATTTCGAAAAGGGAACTATTGATTGTTACATTACACTTTTGTGTAAATAAAGTCCAAAGAGAGGTATGAAATACAGTGGAAACTATACTGAAACTTTAACCAAATATTATCTTGGTTGAAAATTAATACTGCGCCAAGTTAGAACCGAACACCCTCATCGAAGGACCTAATCCAAACAATATGGTAGAAGATGAACAAAATTTAACGATCCGTTATAGATATTTACTCAAGCATTACTTACACTTAAATACATATGCAAACGATAAAATCTACTCTTTTGGCAAGGTAAATTTTCTTTGACAACTTTTTACCATCGCTAAAATTAAATCAGTTTTTAGATAGATCCAAAAAAATCTGTGGGACTATTAATACAGCTCGCGCTACAAGGTTTGCCCTACGAAAAGAAAAAGTCAGCTCGATGCTAACAAGCTAATTTATTTATTAACACATCTCGGCGATCGATGACGGCTTTATCAACTGATGCGGCGGTAGAAGGATCGATCAATTACGGTCTTCTTCTCGAGCCCGGTGCAGGCAGTACTCGAAGAATTACGCGCGCCTCGCGTTTCACCCGTCCCGAGGTATCTCCAAATGCAGCTCGAGTCTCGAAACTCCTTCATTAATTTTCGTCGGATGAATAAGCCGCAATCCATCCAGGCAAATTAATAAGGCGAGCGCGCCGCGTTGGATTTAGCCGCGAGAAACCGGTGCGAGTTCATTGCCGAGAAAAATGCGCGGTTTTTTTTTTAATTTTTTTTAATAGCTGGCTCGGGAATCTGAATGTGGAATTGCGGAAGGTCGAAGGGCTTAGTTGACTCTACGAAGGGAAGTTATGCATGAGCGTATTCGTGAATTAATTTCTGACTGTGAAGCGGCGAACCTTCGGTAGGTCATCTTGATGTGGGAGAATTTGCAGGTAGCAGGTGTTGTAATTAAAACTTTGCACTGAATCCGCGGGATTACGTTTAACGAATGAAAAATTGGTTTAATCAAGTTTGGGAAAATCATTTTTTTTCTCTTTCTACCTTTCTGCGTTTTAAAAGAAAATAAAACTGGTTTAAAGGAAATATTCATTGGAAATGTCAACTTTTTATCTTATATATTCTTGCTCTGAAATTAATTAAAAAATTTATTTTGCGAAATGCAAATTATTTAAAATTAATAAAACCCCCCTTGTGAAGAAACTCTTTGGTGAAACTTACTTTTTTGTTTGTAATTTTCCATGTAAATTATATTAATTAGCTATATCGCTTCACTTTATTAAATAAGAAAATTAAATGCCTTTAAATTAAAGTAAATTAGCCTTGAAGGCTGACAAAACATCGATGTGCACTTTTCTCGTGTATTTAAATTCGTTCATTCCTTTTATTAACCAACGTACTTAACTTTTCAAAAGTACATGCTACGTTTGTTAATCGGCTTCCATCTTAAAAGCGATCAATATTTATGCACAAAAAACAGTAATACACGACTTGTTCGTTTAAAAAAATTTCCAAACAAAAAAAAAGTCAAGTCACCGTTGCGAGAATGAACGTCACCAACTCGGCCAAACGACCTCTCAATGCACAAGCCTGTAAATTAAGCCCGAAACGTGCTCGTTTAAGCCAGTGGCGCAAAAACGGTCGGCAGCCAAGACGAGATACGGCAAGTAGCGAGCATAAAATCGTCCGCGTGATCGCCTCGTGAAAGGCGAGCTTTATGCGCGTAATAGACACATACGCGGGAATATAATATCGCACGCTCGCGCATGCCCTGCAATGTAAACATCGACAATATGCCTAGCGGCGGTACAAACTCAATGGTCCGTGAAATGAGGCCATTAAACGCTAGCGCTGCCGCCGCCGTCGGGCTTTCGATGCGAAACCAATCGTATCTGCGCGCGGCTCTTGTGGACCCACCTGCTAATGGCGAACCGAGCAAAGGACACGTCGGTAGGCGAGAAAGAAAACTTGTTCTTTGTGATTAGTTTTTTGCTTCTGAGGAGATTAGACGGGAGATGCAATAGCTTGTCTGATTGATTTTTTTGGCGAGGAAAACATTTGTTGGCGCGCTAATAATAATAATACTACCGTGTGTACGTGGCACTTTTGAACTTGTATACGCAACATTTCCGCCCTGCAAAAAAATATTAGATAAAAATGTATCTTTGTTGTCTAGGGTTCTTCGATTTAAATCACTAATTTTTCTCACAATATACACTCCTACTGAGTCCCGTTTCATCTCAATCTCTACAGGATGTAGTTTTTTTTTCTTTTTCATTTCTTAAAATCTATATTCATTTTACGTTGAAATATCACTTATCCACAATAAGGGAATACAGTTAAAAAGTGTATCCTCTATAAATTACTATATAATAAAAATAAAATTGAATTAATAACACATTTCGTAAATTGATATATAAAACACTGCTGCTGTACTATTCATCTAGAAATAAGCACTTCATGTTATTGTATATTAATTACTCGAACAATAGTTTGTTACTTAATAGTTTGTCAATAATAACTTCGTTAGTTAACCATTCAATCATCGTTAGTTAACCACTTCAATCATTGCTTCCTTTAAAAAAGTAATTGCAGCGGTCTAATTGGGTTGACAGCATTAATAGCTCGCATCAGATGTCTTCGAGATCCCATGAAGGAGTGAAAAACAAAAAGCAGGGGTTACTTCTAAGCTGCGGTTTAATTCAGATATATTTAGTGTAAAAAATATGTAACTAAAGAGAGAGGTTTTTCTTTGTGCTATGCATAAACGCATTTTTTCTGGGATTTTATTTTTATATGAACCTTTCAATTATTGTGAGCATTCTTTAAAACGGGTCAATTTTTCCCTGAGAATAAATTCAAAACGGTCGAAAATTTAAAATTATTTTTATTAAAAGTAGACAGTAATAATTAGTAATTTCATCCTTTTCCTTTAACTACACAAGAAAGCTGGTAGTAGAATCATCAACAATTTTATTTTTACGAAATATCAATGATAAACTTTGTTTGTTCAAGCTTACCTACCTTTATGATTTTACTTTTGCGTGATTAATCCGTGGATTACGAAATGCACGTGCTTCAATGTACATCATATATCGTTAAAAAGTTCCGTTTATTTTCAAACACAATAAATGTGTACTTCCAACACAAAGGCGGAATCAAAATAATCCGAAGCTCTCATGAACAGCAGCTCCTTTCGAAAAGCATATTACATAAAATCAGAGTCATCAAAATATCAATACCTTCTCTGATCATAGCAGCATAAGTGCATTACGTGGCTCCCGCGGCGAACGAAAGAAAAACGCGTAACCATTTCCCATCTGCCTCGAGAATCTTTTCCCGCCCGGCCGTTGCGCACTTTTTTTACGAGGCCATATTTCTAAGCCCACGTTTCGCATTCGCTTGCAGAATTCCGGGAAGCCTTCCGGCTCTTTGACAAGGACGGCGACGGCACCATCACTAAGGATGAGCTCGGAAGGGTCATGCGCTCCCTCGGACAGTTCGCCAGGGCCGAGGAACTTCGCACGATGCTGGAGGAGATCGATATAGACGGTGAGTGTCTCTATTATTGCAGATTAAACTGCGGCCGGCGGAACTATATATCGATTTTACGGCAGTGTTGTCCGAGATAAGAGTGCGATTCATATATGCTAACGTATCGAGATTTTTATTGGATATTTTAAGTTAGCGCGGATCAATAATCTTACTTCAATACGTTGAATGAAGATGCAATAATTGTAGTGATGAGATAATTTCTATCTCACGAGTTATAAAAGTTGAATAAATTCAACAATTAATTCTGTTTTAAACATTATGTGAATTTAAGTTGTATCCAGTTTTCAGTGTAAATATGCTCTTTAACATTAGAGATTTTACAGTAAAAATAAAGTTCAAGCGTCACAATGACTGCAATTTCATAAAGCAGTAAATGTCGCATGAAAAGTGTAACCTTACCCTCTTTAAAAACTAATGCTGATCGAGCGGTATAACCGTTTCCCTTCAATACTGGGATGCAGTAAACGATGTAACATGTGGGAAACTAACTATTAAAACGTATCGTAAAAATAAATATTGCCTCTTTAATTCAGTACAAAACTAGCAAAGTATCGTAAAATGGTTTATAGTATTTAATAAAGTAATGTCTTTTATTGAGATTGAATTTACACTTCAACAATTTAAAGTTAAAAAATGATTATAAGTCCATAAACTGAAATTTTTATAAGTGCCGTGAAAACGTATTAAACTGGATTTATGAAATTTTGTTAAAAAGAAAATCCACCGTTCGTAAAGAAGATTCTTTCCATTTTAAGACACTTAAATGTTGTACGGATTTTGAAAAATGTTCTCCCGGTTTAACACCGCAATTACCGCATTATTTACGAATAACCCAGTAAATCAAGCGATCCCATTTCCTCGAAAGCGAGTCCTTAAAAATACTTTAATAGTCCTCGCGCGTCAGCAACACCTTGTCATTAATTGCATTGAGCGCCGGATTAAAGCCTTTAAAAATTCAACTAGGCCGCGGCGTTACAAAACAGCGCCCTCGGTCTTCGACGTGCATTATTCATGGTTGTAGTAGGCGGAATAATCCATGAATGACGCGGGCACGAAATCGAAGTGCGAAATGAAAATGGCGTTCCCGGGAAATATGACGATAACGCGTCCCACACTCGAGATCGTCTTCGCGCCCTTCTAAAAAAGCACTTTAAACGGTTCACTTGCCGTCGACGCCTCGCAGAAAGATATATCGACATTTTTCCCGGCCGAGAATTCGAGCCCATTAGTGTGGGGGAATAACGTCTCCTTCTCTTTTCTCCCGCTGCTTGTTTCCTTTGAAATTAAATTGCTCGGCGTGTATCTCGTAGACTCGCGGCTTCCTGGCAATTACCGCGACATACAGCTCATTAATTTTCCAAGTGAAATCTGGCTAATTTAATGTGCGCGACAGTCGGTGGCCGAGTTTCGCAAACTCATTACAGGGAGAAAGAAGAGCTGCTTAAAGACGCTGCCGTTTTCTTCGGGAGTCGAAATAACAAGGCGGCGACTGATCCTGTCTCGCTGAAATGCACTGATCCCTGCTAATTTACTTGAGGCTGTTGTTAAAGCTGGATTTTCTTGTTTCTCTTACTATTAAGTAGGACTAATAATATATATTATTTTTTTTCCAGTAAAGAGTGTTTACACCTTAACTAAAGTGAAGCTAGTTTTTTGTGCTCGATTAAACCCTCGCTAAATTGCTTCGTTCCAAGGGCGACAGACGGAAGTGGTCGGATCGTCGCTGAAAAATGCTACGATTTCGAGATAACGATGCTACTACTCTCTGATTCTGGCACTTCGTTTGCTCAAATCGATGATGTGCCCTTTTGCGTGAATTATTCTATATTTCAATATATATATATTTAAAGGTATATTTAAATTAAATTATCGCGCAAATTAATCCAATTGTGTTTCTAAAATATTTCTGAAAGTAAAACGAATTTATAACTGTTTAAATCGTGAGGAAACAACCTATTAATTCGTAAAATAAGAAGTTAAGAAATACACCGTAAATTTGAAAGTAAAGAAAATTTACTTGAATCATTTACATCGAACTATTCCTTTTTCTCCTTTTTTTTAAAAAGAACACAAACTTCTGGCACAGGTACAATTGTTTTCCCAAGAACTTTTACTACTTCATTCTCACCAGACCTTCGCATTATCAACTCAAGAGCCCTTTTTACGTTTCCTCCGTCTTACCCTATTCCAACCTCAAATGGAGAGCTCGAGAATTCAAATCCTCTATTTTTCCTCCTTTTCTTAAACGGCTCTACTGCTCTTTTCTGAATACATATGTGGATGTGCTCATAGATATTTGTCGATATTACTGTCCTTACTTTCTTTGAATTTTTTGTCTCCTGCATAATGGAATAGCGTTAACATTCTTCAGTAGTATATGAAACGACCTTCTTCGCTGTATCGCAAAGAATTTTTAAAAAGTTTTGCAATACCATTAATATTACATATTTAAAAAAAAAGTTATTTTACAAAAAGGTAGTGTTTAAAGTAAAATTATTACAATACATTTACATATACATATAATATACATTATATATTATAAGCTATTTTATATATAACGTATAAAATACGTTATACATTATAAGCTAGAAAGATAAACGGTTTTACAACTATTATATCGTTATTGACACTAAATACTGACATTATTAGCACATTTCATTTCGGCTGCAAATGAGCCGCTTATTCCTTGGTTTCCTGTCGCTATCCATTAATCCATAAATTTACTAACAAACCATCAACAGGCATCTTTGGATTTTAGAAAATCTACAATCAGTACAAAGCAAATTAATTTTTGTTTCAACGTACAATAATAATCAAAATAGATTGAAAATAAAATTGAGTGTTTCTTTACATCCTTGAAACTCCAAGCATAAAAAACCTGAATAGAAGGGTCCCTCACGCTCTCGTGAAATCTCCGGCAGATTTTTTTCTCTCCGCAATGACGTCGCGCCTCTTCAAGCCTGAACTTAAAGAGAGTCGATTAACCGGAGCTTAAACCCTAACCGCCACCGAGCGCGTTTAAACGCGTATGTAGAGCGAAAGCGCTTACGATTTTACATAGCGTGTGAATTTTTACGGACTTTGCGCTTCTCTCTACTATTTTTAGTCGCGGCGCTGCGATAAAAAAAATGTATCGGCTGTTTTTTTTTTTTTTTTTTTTTAATAAATTCTTTTGGAAACGCTTTTCTAAACGCTTTTGGAATAGAATTTGGTATGAATGCTTTAGTGATTTTAAAATGAGTTAGAATAGAATGGAAGCAGAAATTTGAAATATAGCAAAGCTGTAAATGACTGCAGTTTTAAGTAGCTTATGCAGTTTTTAATAGCTTATGCTAAAGAAAAAACCATTGCCAATTCATTGACACTTAGTTCCCTTAAACATAATATTTTTTTTATTATATTAATTTTATAAATATTTGTAACACTTAATTATATAAACATTTGTAGTACATAATTATATAAATTTTTTTATTACATCTTAAATAAAAATTAATATAAAAACAGCTATAAAAAATAATAATTTTATAAACCTTACAAACATCTAAATAGAACAAATAAGCATATGTTTAAAATTTTATCAAAATATTGACAATATACTATATGACTGATAAATCCCAAATCTAATGATTTATTAAAAAAGTATAGTCTATCGTAGATTTTTAAAAGTTAGTTTGAAATATGGCTGTTTTGTAATGCATTAAAAAGTATAAGAGACACACATTATTTTACAAATTTGTAAACTATAATAATATATAAAGGAGTGTGAATGTTTTCAAAGTTAAAATAGTGAGTAAAGAAAGAACAATTAACTTTTTTTTAGTACACGTATCGATTTTTAAGAAAATGAAAGTACATAGATAATATAAGTATGATATGCATATATTATACACATTATATATAGTATACATATTGTGTACGCATATTTCGATTAGTAAACTTAAAATTGTTAATATCAAGCCTCCAACTAAAAAATGGAATACCAAAAAAAGTTCTTCACGATCCGTTTGAAAGTTAAAATCTTCACTGTCTCGCTGTGATATCAATCGTAGTTTGCGATCGTTTACTAATTTCAAAAATCCTCCTTCCGTTAATTTTAACAAAACCCAGCTGAATTTTACTTTAAAAGGTGAGTCTTCGGCAAGCGTATATGTAACTGCCCTTGATGCTAAATTATTTTGCGAAAAATGAATATTCTTGCGTTCTTTAAGGTAGTATTTTGACTTTATTTCGGTGCTAATGCAAGCAATATTTTCGTTGTTTAGAAGGCGATTATGACAGCCGTCTACTTCATTCATAATTTGATATCTTTGAACGATTTCTCTATCTTCAATCATTTCTCTGTAACTCACTTTTCCGAAAATTGCAAGGTTGGACTTTGCCAAATCTTCGGCCGTGTCAATCCTTGAAAAATATTCTGGTACTTTTTTAAGTGCTCTTAAAACAGTTTCAACATAACAGCTAGTTATAAAAGATAAAAATATGCATGTTATCCAAAGAATTCTCGAAGATGAACTCTGCAGGTACCTTAATTCAGTACCTCCTACAAACATTAAAAAGAACTCCAAAGTGGATGTAAGTATTGACCGGCGAAGGCTGTACTTAAAAATTAGAATCGAAACAGACGATACACAAAGAAAAAATGCCCAAACTTTGTAATTCAAAATTACTTGGAAATTTGAAATGTAATGAATCTGTCTTTTGAGCGTGATGATTTTGAGGTCTTCGATGTCACCAAAAGGGTATACTTGCATTTTCCAATAAGGACGTTGAAAATATTTTAGCAGACCAAAACTTACTGTTCCAGAATCTAAATCTCGAAGAGCACCTTTCGGTTTATCATTTTCAATAAACCCAATATGATCAGTTCGTTTTACTGTTATGCTCGCATTTAGATGTTTCAGAGCTATAACGATGAAGTGATATGCATTTCCTACGAATTTATTGAAGCCAAATTTATTATCTTCAATGTGATAGAAGAAATTATTACTGAACAAATTATAAGTGAAGGCTTTCAAATTGAAACCGTGCAAGTTTTTTATTTTGTCAAAATATAAGATTTTGCAAAAAGCGGTTCCTGTGAAAGACAGAGAGAATGAAATTTATATATTTAAATATATATATATATATATACAGCCCCCATTTTCTGAATAACTTTTTAGGAATTTATTTTATGAAAAATTTGTTCAAGCAAATTTTGTATGTTTTTGAACAGGAAACGTGACAATGACCTTGAAATTGACCTTGAAGGTCATTTTCAAGGTTATTTGAAGATCGATTCTGGTTTTTTTTAATAGGAACTCCCATTTTTACTCCAGATTTTAACAGAGAGGGAAATTTTAAGTTTAAACCATTATTGAGTATGCGATCAAGTTTATATTTGGAGGTCGTGTGAAGATCAAATGACTCAAATTCGATAAACGCGTGGATAATAAACTCTTTTGCGTATGGCAAACATAAGAATAAGGAGTTTAACGGTAACTTTGGAGTTGACCTTGAAGGTAATTTTCAAGGTCATTTGAAAAACGATTGTATTTTTCAGAGTAAGAACTCCTATCCTTCGAGCATAAGGAGTCGATTTTTATCCTCGTTTCTTCTTATTCATTAACAAGACTACGCACTTATCCTAGATGGAGACACGAATGTAATTTGATGCTAAAAGGTGTAAGTATTTAGACATGAAATTTTGCGAGTTGTCAGGATAAGAATCGACTCCATTTCCTCGATGAATAGGTCTTATTCAGAAAAATACAATTGTTCTTCAATGGCCTTGAAAATAACCATTAAAGTCAAATCCAAGGGCACTGTCACGTTGCCTGTTTCAAAACATAAAATTTGCTTGAACAAATTTTTTATAAAATATGTTCCTCAAAAGTTATTCAGGTACAAAATTTAAAATGGAACACTGTATATATATATTAAACGAGATATATATTAATATAGAATACTTACGGGGAAGAGAGAAAGATTCGTTCAGAATAATGTGTTGAAATAACGTCCATTCTTTCTGTGGCAAATTTGTGACGTGTATTTTACTCCAAAACATTGGTGATTCGTCGGAGAATGGATTAAAAGTGTAGATTACTTGATTATTCAATTTGTGACATATAAGGGCTGCAGATAAAATATTGAAAGACCACAAAGAAATCAATATTTCATTGGCAATATGACAGTTATTTCTATCAATAATCAAAAATAGTGCTTCGTGATTCCACCAAAGAGAATTTCGAATATATTCTAATAGTTTCGTAAAATTTGTATTTGATGATACAAAAATAATTATATTATGAGGAGGCAACGTTTTTATCTCAAGTATTGTTTCATTAAGAACATACGTATGTTCAAAACGTTTATACTTTTGAAGAATGGAACCTTTAGTATCAAAAAAATAAAACGATTTCAAGAAATTTGTTAAAATATCTAAAATAGCAGTGTTATCTTCTCTCTGGTCACCAAAAATAACAGTGATTCCTTCAAAACACAGTTCCATAATATTCTTCTAAATATAAAGAATAATGTATAAACATAATTTTTAAAATTAAAAAAAACGAAAATATATCATACCGCCATTCTAGGTGTTGCATCCAATTTTCTTGAAAGATTAAAATTGTCTTTAAAATCTTCTTTACTACCATTTATTAATATTTTTAAAATAGCAAATAATGTCAAAGTAATTTTTACGGCTAAATTCATAATGGAGGTTTCTTAAGTAAACAAGCTTTTAGAAATTACACGTTTGCTGTACAATCCACTAAGCAATGGTGACTTCAATTGCACTAAAGTGAACAAGTCAAACAAAGAATAACTAATTTTTTAGTACAAGAATTCTTTAATTTTTTTTGCTTCATTTAGTATTTACAGAGTCGCAGTCATTTTGACCTTGTAAAATGTCGCGCTCATGTTAAAATTTAAACATTACCTTGAAACTATCGATTCAAATGTATTTAACGAAAAATGAAAAACAATTTTAACACAAAAAGCAAAATAAAAACTACCTATGTAATGAGTTGCATCCACTTTTTCAATTCAATAAAAGCTCCATTATGGGAATAGGAGTAAAAATTGACGGTCACAGTACAATGTGTTTTTTGTGATTAAAACAATTTTAAGGCATTTTCTACCTCTGAATGCTAGGTTAGCGAAATAGCTACCAGCATAATAAAAGCAAAGATAATATAATAATTTATGTAAAACAAAAATTTGAGTTAAAAATTGTGAAATACGATCCGAGGCGGTGACGACGTTTGACGTTAAGGAGGGTCCTCCAAGCTGCGGGGTGAAGGGCGGAGAATCATATTGGTTTTGACTCTTGTGCGAGAAGCGTAGCTGACAATTTCAACTTACTATCCTGCGTAAAAACATCAGC
>UCOL01004128.1:0-15744 GCA_900474335.1 Ormyrus nitidulus
TTCGGTACGGAAACAGAAAACGTGTTTGATAACATGCGTAATATCACTAAAAACGCTTTCGATGGTATGTCAAATACCCTGGCAGACTTTGTGACCACGGGTAAATTTAATTTTTCTGATTTTGCGCAATCGGTAGTCAATGATATAACGCGCATGATTGCAATTTATTGTTTTTGTGTTATTTCATTATTTTAAAAAATAATTAAAAATCATCATGTTAATCAAATTTACGTCTGTATATTGTTCGAGTATTTATTGATGTTTTTGGGTTCTTACGTCAAACTGTGTATAAATATATGTATAAATAATTTGGCGTTAGTATGGCAAATGAGCTTAATAAACTGAGTGACAAAAAACTTAAAGTACTACACGGGAAGCCTATCCCTAAAATTGAATTTATCGCTGATGGTGCAGGACTTAGCGCGAAAATATCTAAGATAGGTGGGATTAGTTGGGTTTTTACTTATCGGATTGGTAAAACGCTTAATCGAATAACGTTAGGCCGTTATCCTGACTTGAGTTTAAAAGTTGCTCGTGAATTACGTGATAAATGTCGTCATTGGCTGGCTTCTGGTAAAGATCCAAAGTTTCAACTTAACTTAAGCATTCAGGAAACGTTAAAGCCAGTCACCGTTAGAGATGCGCTTGAATATTGGATTGATAATTATGCAAGAAATAATAGGGTAAGTGTTCATAATCTTATCGCTCAACTAAAAAAACATATCTATCCCTATATTGGTGAAATGGCATTATCTGATTGTGAAACTCGTTATTGGCTACAATGTTTTGATATAGCTAATAGGGAATCGCCAGTTGCTACAGGAACCGTGTTTAAAACGTGTAAACAGGCGTTAAAATTCTGTAGGGTCAGGCGATTTGCGATTAGTAATGCCTTAGATGATTTGGCTGTAACTGATGTTGGAAAAAAAGAGAGTAAACGAGACAGATTTTTATCCGATAAGGAATTGCAACAATTATGGATTTCTTTAGATACAGAGATATACCTACCTTATTATAACCATTTGTTGCGGATCTTAATTATATTTGGTTGTCGCTCTCATGAAGCAAGATTATCAAAATGGAATGAATGGGATTTCGATAATGGTTTATGGATAGTGCCCAAAGAGCATTCAAAAACCAATGAGAAGATAATACGCCCAATACCGGAAAATATTAGACCCTTTTTAGAGAAGCTTTTGTATTTAAACCATAAGACTGGTTATTTATTAGGTGAACTAAAACGCCCTACAACAGTTTCTCAGTCAGGACGTAACATACATAAAAAACTAGGGCAGACTGAACCTTGGGCACTACATGATTTAAGACGAACATTCGCAACAAAAATGAATGATATGGGTATTGCTCCCCACATTGTTGAACAACTTCTTGGTCATGCTTTGCCTGGTATCATGTCGATATATAACAGAAGTCAATACCTGCCCGAAAAACGAGACGCTTTAAATAAGTGGTGTGAGAGGCTTGATGTTCTGGCAGGTAATGATAAGAATGTCGTTTTAATGGACAGTAAAAGCGCATAACATGATACGGTGAGACTAACCCGACGGGGTGAAAAGCAGGAAACCCTACTTGCCTGTCTCACGACACTTTAGGGAACGTTAAGGGGCAGCGTATGGCGGATGTAAAAATTCCATTCCAGTATTGTCGAATTGAACGGGCAGCAAGATTTTTAGATTGTGACGTTGAGGATTTATTGACGTTAGGGTTAGAAAATAAAATATCGTTAAACTTAATGTTAAATGGTATTCCGGCATATTTTCTGATTACTGATAATATTGAAAATGCTGAATTATGGTTAAAGAAGCTAAAAGCTTCAAATAAATTTGCTGATTATACTGTAGGTATCACTGACTATTCATATTTTTATTTCTATTCACGAGAAGTTGATAAAAATGGTGAACAGAAAAGCATACCTCTATTTTATGAAGATAAATTAGTTGATGGCGGTTATACCCTTAGTTGTATGGGAAGAAGCTATGGACTTTGGCGGTTGAACAGAGGCATAGATCAACTACTCAATTATCGGGTTACTTCTATAGATGGATCTGAACTATCCCCTTGTTACCCTGACAAAGATAATATCGTAAGTCAGTTATTTATAGATGAAGAAGATAATCATAGCAAATATTACAGATTAACGAATAAAGATCTATGGATAACCGCTATTGATATTCGTAGAATGCTTGATTGTAAAAGTGATTATTATTTATTAGATTCATTGAATGAAATTAAGGTATTAAGTAAAACAAAAGAACAACTTAATCATATCCCCTCACCACACCCTACTACAGAAAGACATGCGATTAATCGTGAAAAAATATTCATGGCAGCCATGCGATTTCGAGAAGAACAACCGACTGTATTTGCAGAGAGTTGTAGAAAAGCGGATGGCTCAATCAATTATTCCGCTTTTGCCCGAGAACTTATTGAGCGTCCCTCTTTTTTCCCTCAGTCAACACTACCAATGAAAACCGTAGAAGCCATCGCAAAAGTCATAAGTACAGCTTATAAATCGCCCAATCAACGATAATCTTTATCCCTTCTAGGGACTAGAACGGATGTTTTAGCCCCTAGACACCCCTTTCTAAGCCACTAAACACCCCTGTCTAGCGCTACAGCTGTATGGATATCCATAAATTAAACATTAAAATTCTTTCTGTAACGTTTAACAGAGGACTTATCTATGAGTACTAAATGTCTCTCACCAACACCGGAAGAACGCCGTTCTATTCTTGCCGAATATGGTGAATCTTATGACCGTCTTATACGTGAAAAAGAGCGTCAAAGAATTACTTCTATTTCTCGTACCACTGCATGGATATTAGAAAAAGAAGGCCGTTTCCCCGCACGTAAAGCATTAGGTAGTAATTCTTGTGCCTGGCTTTTAAGTGATTTACTACTTTGGGTACGCAACCCGCCAGAAGTGAAGAATATTAACAATCCCTACATCCGCAGATTACATAGTTAAATAAAGGTTTAAACATGAATATTCAAAACACGGTGAATAACCGTGAAGGGCTTCTTTATGCCAAAAATCAGGGGGGCGATATATTTAATCGCCTGAAAAAGTCCACCTACACAAAAAGTGTAGGTCACTACAAAAATTTTGTAGTTCAGAAAGCAAACAACATGGGTGTACAAGCCATTAGAGAGGTGCGCACAAAAGAAAGCATTAAAAACAATAGGTTGATTCAATTTGTGCAGTATACAAAACAACCAACTAACCGCGTATTACAATATTTGACCTCCCCGAAATTGGGGAGTGCAAAAAATAACCATTCGTCATTAAGGGGAACGGTTAATAAACAAACAAAGCGAGTGGCTCATGGTCACTCAGAACATCAGGGAAATTTTTCGCCGATGATAAGGCTACCCGATAATATCGGGTTGGTTGGGTTGGTTGGGTTGGCTCAGGGGCAACCAGCGGAATATTTCTCTAAGCAATCTCAGCTTTTAGATTTATGTTTTTCTGATTTGAGTTTTTTTTCGCAAGCGTCAATGACCCATGATGAAAAACTAACATTTGTGTTAGTAGGTTTATCACGTTCGACACAAGTGTTGATCTCACTAATTAACTCATGGGGAAATCGGATCCCCTTAGTAGTTGATTTATTATTTTTATGTCCAGTAGGCATAGTCATTAGTTCCTTAAAGGTGTTTCCAAACACTATACTCGAAAAACTAAAAAAACTTGACGTGTTTATACACCTAGATGTAAAGTGTTTGTGCACCTTGGCTATTCCTAGTCAAGAAATAACGAAACCCAAAAGTGTTACAGCACTTATAGGGCTTCTAACCACAATGTTAAATAAGGTAACAGTTATGGCTTCGTATAAGTCTACCCAAACTCACCCTAAATTTACAGATACTTACTGGATTATCCCTCTAGATTCTAATATTCCCTACGGCAAAGTGTCATTAACCCGTCGTGAGCGCAGATTATTTCATGTGCTGTTCAAAGGTGATCGGCTTGTCTGGTTAGGCCGTAAGCCCATAACACCCCAAAGCATCATAGCGTGCTCCGCTTCTCAACGTCAGGAGGTAGCTTATGTGTAATAGCCCATGCACTACGCTCTATCCCCATCCTCAAGATAGATTAAGTGTCATAGCGACATTGCTTGAGACGATGGAATATTTATTTAACGATCCGAAGTCACAAAACATTGCTTTCGCCCTACTCGAATATGCCAGGGACTTGGCTAAATACCGTCAGGATTTAAACGAGGTACATTATGAATAGTGCTTATACCAACAATGACAATCTTCTTCACTATGCAACCATAACGGCATCTTTGCTTAATTGTATCAATCAGATAGCAGTAGAAAAGGATAATAGCCTAGCCTTTTATCTATCTGATTTAGTGTTTTTGGCGTCTGAAAGGGCTAATACCCTCGTGACCATGCTAGACATGGGTAAGGAGGGGCAATATGCGTAATTTTGTTGCTATTCATAATCGTGCGATGCCTGTTGTGGAGTACCAAGGTAAGCGTGTTGTGACCTTTGCCATGATTGATAAGGCACATGATCGCCCTAAAGGAACTACACGAGTCGCATTTAACCGCCATAGAGAACATTTTGTCTATGAGGAAGATTATTTATCGATTCCAGTATCTCTAAAGTATCAATTAGATACTTTAGGAATTTCTGTACCTAACAGAGGGCTAACGGTTCTAACTGAATCAGGTTATTTGTTAATCGTTAAGTCATTTCGTGATGAGCTTTCTTGGAAAATACAAAAAGAGCTAGTCAATGTTTATTTCCGCCGTAACACATTAGGCGAACTCCGTCATGTTGAAATTCCCTCTATTGAAGAGTTAAGCCAGATGAAACCGGAGGAAGCACAACATCTTGTCGCTAAGGCAGAGAAAGACTCTTATCTTGGTCACGGTAAGCCAGGCAGTGCAGCGATGACACTACGCCGTAGAGAGCTTAAGCGCCTTCGTCCAGCAACTCTTGCCGTTATTGAACTTTCCCAACTGTCTATCTGTGATTTAGGCGATTTCGCTAAGGAGGCTCCGCATGGCTGATATTTACCATTACCTCATACAGTATAATTTACAAGCGATGAGTAGCAAAGAGCTAAGAGAAATGAAAGGCGCTTGTGAGGCAGGGTTTGATGGGATTATGTCAGGGCTAAAAGCCTTTGGTGAATGTGCGTATTGGGCGTGTGGCAATGAGAATTACGACGATAGCTAGGCGAAAGCCGATTTATGCCGGATGAGTGAGGCGTTGATGTGCTTACCTAAAATTGCTCAGGCACTGATTATCAACGTAGAAAACGCACAGTTCACTCTCTATCAGCGTGAAGGATTCCCTGTATCGGAGGGCGTGAGATGAGCATGACACAATATGACGAGCAAAATGTAATCACTTTTAGCGATGCGCATAATTCAGGTCAGGATAATACCTTTAACGCTAAGAACACACGGGCTTTTCTTAAGGGAAAAGTGAAGCCCCAATTTATAAGAAATCCTGGGATTAACACTTATGTCAGTGGCTCAAAGCACACAGGCACTAAGTCGAAAAAGTGTAAGCGCAAACAGGCTAAAAAAAGGAAGGGGTCAAGATGAGCTATAAAATAAAAACCATTGGCAAAAATGTACGCCTTACACATTTAAACGAACTGGGGCACATTGAAAAAATAACGATTCCTGTAGTGGATATTCCTAATCGTGTTAATGAGGGTCATTGGGATGATGACCCTAAGTTAATCCTGAAATTAATCGATGAATACTGGAAAAAAGACGATTTTAACAAAGTCGATGTGATCACCTCCTTGCGCTGTGTTATTTCGGCTATTTTCGTTATGCAATGCAACGTTAAAAATGGTCAGCCTTACTACACCCATAAAAATTACCATCTTCCGGTTTATCTGGCGACTGAACGCATGGGCATGGAGAATAATATTGAAGGCGCTTTTTATTCTAGGGAGACCAAGGAAGACGCAGAGCAATATATTCTGACGTTTTATCGAAACATGCTAGAAGTCAGTAATGCTAAGTGTTTAAAACTTTCCTTTATGGGGCAAGAAATTTTAGCCCAACTCCATAACCTATTTATCGATGATGTGCTTAACGGCAGCGTTCAGCCTGTCGCTGTGGTGCATTAAGGGGGAGAGATGACATTAATCAATTTAAACTTTCGCCTGAATGCACGGGCTAACACTTTTGCTAAAGCAATCTATCAGGACGTAAGAGAAGAAAACGGCGGAGACTGGTTTACCTTATACACCAAAGATGACGCTATCCATGTTGATATTACTGACGGTGTAAAAGGGATTAGAAAGCTGGTTGATACTTATGCATTAAAACCGTTGAAAGATGAATACAAATCTTGGGAATCTGTCGCTGAACAAATACTTGACCTGTGCGTTGAGAACGGCAAGTTGTCAGGGATGGGGCTTGATATGTGGGTTAACATGATGAATGACATGGCGGATAGCGCTGCTGCTCAGGAGGATAAATCATGAGAAATATTGATTTAATCCGTCAGGTTAAGCAGCAGGCCACAGGACGTTGGCAAGGTATATTAGCATCACTGGGGGCAGAAGTCCCCTTGAATCGCCATACCGCTTGTCCAGCTTGTGGGGGTAAAGACCGCTTTCGCTTTGATGATAAGGAAGGTAACGGCACATTTATCTGTAATCAGTGTGGTAGTGGTGACGGACTGGATTTAGTCAGACGGTTATTTAATGTTGATGTCACGGAAGCGGCTAAGGAAGTGGCTAAGGTTATTTCAATACCTGTCCAAAAAGAAACGACTATATCAGATAAACCGCCTTTAACGGATGCTATTAAAAAATCCGCAAAGTTATTAGAAGAAGCCACATTAGGTCAATCTCAGTACTTAATACTCAAAGGTCATACCTGTTCAGTTAAGCTATTAAAAGATGGCTCGATGATATTACCCGTAAAACAGGGTGATAAATTACTGGGTGCTCAGATTATCAGAGCTAACGGTGAAAAGCGCTTTATCTCAGGCACAAAGAAAAAAGGCGGCTATATTCCCGTCGTTGATTTCACTGGAACGCCCGATACGGTGTTAATTGCCGAAGGATATGCAACCGCTTTAACCGTGAGCCAGTTACATGAAGGGGTAGTACTGGCAGCGCTTGATGAAGGTAATTTATTACCTGTTGCTACATGGGTCAGGAAGCATTACCCCCAATCAAAAATCATTATTGCTGCTGATAATGATGTTAAGCCCGATGAAGCCAATATTGGCAAGATTAAAGCGGAGAAAACCGCAAAAGTGGTTAATGGTTGGGTCACCATACCGCCAACCAAAGAAAAAGCTGATTGGGATGATTACCGTCAGCAGTATGGGATTGAGGCAGCAAAACAGGCGTTTATAGAGGGGTTGTATCAAGTTGAGCCTGACAAGCAAAAGACGGGTAACAATCTTTCTCAAATGGCAGACAATGAAAAAGCCTTGTTGCTGGCTGAACGTTATGAGGGGATCGCTGTACACAGTGATAGTAAGGTATTTTATCGCTACGTATCAGGGATATGGGAAAAAATTTCCCACCTTGATCTGGCTCGTGAAATGGGCAATATCTATTGTCAACATAACACCAACTTTAGCAACCGAGCGGTTAATAATGCGGTGGAGGCATTGAAGATTATTGTCCCTAAGTTGGGTAAGCCTTGTAACGATGTTATTCCTTTTGCTAATGGTGTCTTTAATATTAAAACTAAAGTATTTTCACCACACCAGCCCGATAACTGGTTATTAAATCACAATGGGATTGAATATAGACCCGCCCCACCGGACGAGAATTTAAGGGATCATGCTCCACATTTTCACAAATGGTTAGATCATGCTGCTAATCGTGACCCGTATAAAATGAAACGGATTTTTGCCGCTTTATATATGATTTTAGCTAACCGTTATGACTGGGAACTGTTCTTGGAAATTACAGGAATAGGCGGAAGCGGTAAAAGTGTTTTTGCCCAAATAGCAACTTTACTCGTAGGTGAAGATAATACCGGAAGTAGCAATATGGCCGCTTTAGATACCGCGAGAGGGCGAGCACAATTTGTTAGTAAACGATTGATCACCCTCCCCGATCAACCGAAGTACATAGGAGAAGCCACGGGAGCAAAAGCCATAACAGGCGGTGATTTGATTGAAATTGACCCTAAATATGAACATCAGTATAGCACTGTAATAAGAGCCGTTGTTATTGCAACAAATAATACCCCTATGATATTCACTGAACGTGCAGACGGTGTAGCCCGTAGGCGAGTGATATTCCAGTTCAATAACAAGGTAAAAGACGAAGATAAAGATTCTAGGTTAGCGGAAAAGATTTCAAGTGAGATCGCTGTCATTGTACGTCGATTGTTGGCAACTTTTGATGATCCAGAAGACGCAAAAGCGTTATTACTTGAACAAAGGGGATCAGGGGAAGCGATAGAAATCAAACGGGAAAGTGACCCCCTCATCGATTTTTGCGCCTATCTCATTACATTAGAAGCTGCTAGCGGTATGTTGATGGGGAACGCTAATATCTACCCGCCAGTGCCAAGGAAATATTTATACCATGCTTACACGGCTTATATGCAAGGGAACGGTAATAAAAACGCCTTGAGTTTAACCGCCTTTGGACGATCGATTAATAATGCGCTTAAGGAACTAGGCAAAAAGTATATTAGAGAAAGAACAAAACATGGATATAGAACAAATCTGGAATTAAATGAAGTGGAGGCCGAAGATTGGTTGCCAAGTGTACCTTAACATAAATTATAGACACCGTAATATCAAACCAGCATCAGCCAATACTAAACAAACACCGCCAGCCAGTAAAAGGCTGGCTTTTTTATCTGCCTACCAGGGAAAGGAAAGAATTTTTTATTTAAGTCGCGTTAGACAAAAAATAGATGCGTATAAAACTTTTTGGTAAAAACTGTTCATACTGTTCACCAATTCAATAAAAACTATATATATCAATAAATTAAAGGGTGAACACTTAACTTAAAACTATTCACCAAGTGTTCACCACTGTTCACCTTTTTATGGGAGGGGTAATGAACAAAAAGTTTTCTAACTTCAATTTATTTATAAATAAAATTAATATTTATTTAAGTTGGTTAATAAAATAATTTTTTAATCTTGTAAGAAAAATAAAAGATGGAAGTGTTTATTAATATTTAATAAAAAGTGTTTTGATTGTTAATAATTACAAATAAATATATTATATATCAATAGGTTATACTATTATTGCCTGAACTAAAGCCATCCATAAAAAGGTGAACACTTTATTGAAAGGGTGAACAGTGGTGAACACTTAACACAAAACTATTCACCACATAATTTATTGATATATATAGTTTTTATTGAATTGGTGAACAGTATGAACAGTTTTCCAGTTTTTTTTAATTATATAAAACGCACGCTAAAATATTTTTATTTTTTTCTCTGACATGAGAAATATTATTAAATAAATTTTATCTTTTCGAAAGAGAACAAGGATCATCATAAAAAATTCTTTCTTTTTCCTGGTAGGCAGTGATTACCGATTGTCCAAAATAGCTCATGATGTTTTCACTAAAACGGGTGCAACCCTTATTAATGTTTTGATAAATAATTCATGTAAAGTTATGTAAATTATTGGTTCTCATGTTTTCTCATCTTTTTTGCCTTCCTGTGAGGTTGTTTCCTGTTATTTTTCATCATGTTAAATTAAGGTTCCTGATTCATGCAGGTGTATTTTGAAATATTCATGGTTACTAAAAGCGGTTAAGGTTTATATCACCTTCCCTTAGCTGCTTTTTTTTCTGCATGTTCAGTCAAGACAATCACTGCATGCAGGAGCCAACCTTGAAAAGACTACTTGAATTACGTCAGCAAAAAGCCGATTTAACGGCACAAATGCGCGCAATGCTGACATTAGCAGAAACCGAAAAACGAACACTGACCGAAGATGAAGCCAAAAACTTTGATGCGTTGCGTCATCAGTCGGAAACCCTCAATACTGAAATCGCCCGTTATGAAGCGCTTGCTGATGAAGAAAGAACATTAGCGGCAAAGCCTGTACAAAAAGAACAGGGAAATGATGCATTACGGCATTATGTTTTGACAGGGGAAACGCGCGGACTTTCGACTGGGGTTCCGGCTGATGGTGGCTATACCGTTATTCCTGAACTGAATAAACAGATTATGCAACGTCTCAGTGATGAGTCCGTCATGCGTAAAATCTGTACTATCAAAACCACTCACAGCAACGAATATAAGCAACTGGTGTCTGTTGGTGGTGCCGTGATCAATCACGGTGAAGAAGGCAAAGCCAGAACCGAAACTGCTACCCCTAAACTGGAAGAAGTCAGTATCAAGTTATTCCCTGTTTATGCCTATCCTAAAACCACTCAGGAAATCCTCGATTTTAGTGATGTCGATATTTTAGGCTGGTTGACCCGTGAAATTGCTGACACCTTTGTTGATACCGAAGAAACCGATTTAGTCAGTGGTAACGGCACAAAAAAAGCAAAAGGATTTCTATCCTATCCCCGTGATACGAAAGCGGATAAAGCGCGCAGCTTTGGCACATTGCAAAAGCAGGAAGTGACCAAGCTGGAAGCGGATAGTCTGATTGACCTGAAATTCACGCTAAAAAATAAATACCGTAAAAATGCCGTCTGGGTGATGAACTCAAACACGGCTGCCAAAGTACAAAAATTGAAAAATGGCAATGGTGATTATATCTGGCGTGAACGGTTACAAGTGGGTGATCCTGATAGTCTGTTGGGTTTATCGGTTCATTACCTTGAATTTATGGATGATGATGTGATAGCGCTGGGTGACTTCAAACGCGGTTACACCATTGTTGACCATCAGACAGGCACACGTACACGGCCTGACAATATTACTGAGCCTGGCTTTATCAAGATCCATACTGATAAATATCTAGGCGGTGGATTAGTCGATTCCAATGCGATTAAAGTGCTTGAGGTCAAGGCGAAAGGAGCAGGAGTATGAGGCTAATCCCTCTGGTCATTCATCCATGAAATCAACGGATTTTGAAATACGTACGGCAAGCCTGTCTGCTGATGAAAAAAAGCTAACAGGATATGCGGTTAAGTGGAATAGTCGCTCACAACTGTTGTGGGGTGAATTTATTGAAACCTTCGCCCCCTATGCGTTTAAAAACAGTCTGGGAAAAGGAACAGATACACGGTGTTTGTTTGAACATGACGTGACCAACCTGTTAGGGCGTACCGCGTCGGGTACGTTACAACTGGGTGAAGATGAAACGGGGTTACGGTTTGCGCTTACCCCGCCTGATACGCAATTAGGCCGAGATGTTCTAACACTGGTTGAACGGGGGGATATATCGGGGATGAGCTTTGCGTTTAGGACGATAAAAGACCATTGGGAAATTGGTGAAAAGCCTTATCTTAGAACGGTTATTGAGGCTGAATTGCTAGAAATTACGATCACCAGTTTACCCGCTTACCCTGAAAGTGGTGTCGAAATTGCCAAACGTTCACTCAATGTTAATCGCTCCAAACCCACGCATTTACATGATCGGTGGCTCCAATTATCCGAGGTGGAATAATGTGGCCATTCAGACATAAAAAGGCAGAAGAGCGCAGCCTCAGTATTGATGAGTTCCTTTCGCTGGCTGGCATTCCTAACAGTCGGTCAGGCGAATATGTCTCACCGATCACCGCAGAAGGCTTACCCGCTGTTATCAATGCCGTTACGGTGATTAGTGAAGCGGTGGCGACGATGCCCTGTTTTTTATATCGGGTACACAATGATAAGGGTATGGAATCACGGGAATGGCTAAGTAACCACGTGGTAGATTATTTGCTCAATGAAAAACCAAATGATTGTCAAACACCTTTCCAGTTTAAACGAACCCTAATGCGCCATTGCTTACTCAATGGTAATGCCTATGCGCTTATCACATGGGGTAAAGACGGACAGCCCGCTTCATTACATCCTTATCCGCCGAGTGCGGTTGTACCTGAACGATTAAGTGAGCACCGTTACCGTTATACGATAACCGAGCCCTACAGTGGTCAAGTCCGTATCTGTCTGCAAGAAGAAATCTTACATTTACGTTACGCCACGGATGATGGGTTTATGGGACGTTCACCGATTACGATTTGTCGGGAGACATTAGGTTTAGGACTAGCCCAACAGCGCCACGGCGCGAGTGTGATGAAAGATGGCATGATGACAGCAGGGATTATTAAATCCAATGAGTGGCTGAATGATGCCAAAGGGCAAAAAGCCCTTGACGCGCTTGAACGTTATCGAGGGGCAAAAAATGCGGGTAAAGTGCCAATCCTTGAAGGTGGAATGGGATATGAAAAATTAGGCATGAGTAATCAGGATGCAGAATGGTTAGCATCCCGTCGTTTTACGATAGAAGATATTGCCCGTATGTTCAATGTGAGTCCTATTTTCCTACAAGAGTATTCCAACAGTACCTACAGTAATTTTAGTGAAGCCAGCCGCGCGTTTTTAACGATCACCATGCGTCCCTGGTTAGCGAATTTCGAGCAGCAAATCAAATCGGCACTACTACTTAATGTTCCGCAATCCGGCGTTCGTTATCAGGTGGAATTTGACACCGCCGATTTACTCAGAGCCAACCCAAGAGAGCGTTTCTTAAGTTATGAAACGGCGATTAAATCCGGTGTGATGTGCCCCAATGAAGCCCGTGAACGGGAAGGCTTACCGCCTCGTGATGGCGGTGATGAATTTAGTCAGGCGTGGAAACAACATATTGAGGTTAAGAAACATGCGGAGGACAACGCATGAGAGCAGGACGATTAAGACATCGTGTGACGATTCAGAAACAAGAGATTACATACGGTAATCTAGGTGACCAGCGAGTAACCTGGGTAGATGTTGAAGATGTCTGGGCAGAAGTAAAAGCGCTACGTGGTCAGGAGTTATTAACCTTTGGTACTCGCTATCCTCAAGCCATCGTCAAGATTTGGATGCGTTATCGTCCTGATATCACGATTGACAACGCCATTGTGTATAAAGGTGCTAATACACTGGGTTCTCGATTTGAGATAGCCGTTGTTTTATCCGATGCACGCCAATCAAGATTAGAATTGATTTGCAAGGGAGGAGGACGATTTGATTGATGTAAAAATCCCTTTAAATGAAATCAAACAGCATTGTCGATTAGAAGAGAGTTTTACGCTGGATGATAAATTATTAACCACGTATGCCGAAGCAGCACTTGAAGCCTGTCAACAACATATCGGCAAACGGTTTGATGAAGGATTGACATTCACGCCAGCAATTAAGGTTGGGTGTTTGCTCTATATCGGATTGCTCTATGAGAATCGGGAAATGGCAACAGATGTTGAGCTTAAAGAAGTCCCCTTTACGATTAAATCGTTATGGTCAGTGTATCGAGATATTGGAGTGTATTAAATGCCGTATCAACCATTAAAAAGATGTACAGAGCCAGGCTGTAGTACCCGAGTGAAATCGGGTAAGTGCGAGGCGCATAAACGAGCAGCCAGACGCAGAGTAGAAAAACAACGTGGAACACGTAGAGAGCGTGGTTATACTCCCCAATGGGATAAGTACCGCCTGATGTATCTGAAAGCCCATCCGCTCTGTGTGATGTGTGAGAGTAAAGGTATTTATACACCCGCGAAGATAGTAGATCACATCATCCCTATTGAGGGAGGTAGTGATGTACTGTTCTGGTGGCAAGATAACCATCAATCACTGTGTCAGGGATGTCATAACCGCAAAATTATTCAGCAAGATCCAATAACTAAAGCACAGCGTAAAGCTGGCATGTTCCGTGAGCAGGAAGAAAAAGCTGCTCATCGTAATGACTGGATACACGAGTATAACCTTAATGGACGAATATCAGATAAATCAATTGGTTGAGGGATTACTTAGACATAGCCAAGGTTATCGACGCGTTAAATCAAACACGAATAGACCCTACGTTAAACGATTGACTCAACGCGACCGTGAATTGATGGAATGTTTTAGGAATCAGCCTTGGAAGTAGGGGGTGGGGGAGTCAAATATGACAACACCCTATTGCGCTGGGACCGCACGTCAATCGAATTTTTATGCGCGGTAATTTTTTGAAATGCAGTAAAATAAGTCTATAAATCACTAAATAGAAAAAACGCAACATAAGCCATTTTAAGGCTATCAAATTCAAAAACGCTACCCTAGTACCTATTTTTGAAAATAATAGCTTAGAATTGATTACAGAGCGTTTTATAGGGTGTTTTTGATGGTGTCTCTGCCAAACTTTTCAATCTGGTAGAAAAATTGAAAAATTGAAGTAAAAAAATACAAATCAAAACCAACTTCAAGATCAACACCTTGGGGCGTTGCCCCAAACCCCACTCTCGCCGCCGATGGCTCGAGGGTCAGGCACGCAGTCGCAAGCGACAGCTACCTAACCCCCAAGCCAAGGCTAGGGTCACTCCGCAGCCGTCAAGGGCTTTCGCGGCATATCCTCAGTCGCTTCGCTCCCTCCGGTATTCCACGATCCCTTGACCGCTGCTCTGTTCCAACCCCCTTTTTTTACTTTAAATACTTTTTTAATTTGTCACTTTGTCACCCTGATGTCACCGTAAATGTCACTATATTTTTTTATATTTTTCATATATTTATATATATTAGGTGACAAAGTGACATTAAAATAATATATATACGTGAGATTTTTTGCTCTTTTTTTTATTTATATTTTTTCTTGTGTATGTGTGTTTTTTTTGTGTCACTTTGTCACTAAGTTAACTTAACTTAATGAATTAAATAAATAAAAACGGTGACATTCACGGTGACATTTATGGTGACATTTATGGTGACATTCAGGGTTACAAATTAAAATTTGAGTGAAATTTAAAAAAAAAAGAGGTGACAGTACCTCTTTTTTTTATTTTTTATATTCATATTTAGTTTTTTTGTATGTGAATAAACTTAGCTCGAGAAGTTTGACTTTCAATTTTAATTCTTTTAGGTGCGGATTCACCTACTCTTGAACTGTGTTGCTTCCAGTTTTGGAATGGAGTCCCTGCTAGTGCTTTGCTCATAGCTTCACTACTGTTAGCTATGTAGATACCCTCTCCAATGCAGCCATACAATGATATAGTTCCATCTTGATAAACGATCCCTAGCTTTCTAAGCGCCTTTTCAACCTCTATTTTTCCTCTTAATGCTGCTCTCTCAAGTTGTTCTTGGCCTATTTTTCCTCCGCCTGAATGCTCGTAACCTACAATCCTAGCCAATTCCTCAATATTTTTTTGTTGTAGCATCTCAATGCCTTCGCCTACGGTGACATTGCTACGGCTATCTCTGAATGTGAGCTTTACAGCGCTCATTTTTATCCAGCACATATCCCATCCAGTAGCGTTTGTATCTCTGTTTTCTTCTACAACCTCTGTTAACTTCAACTTTTCCACATAGGCTTTAGCGGTTGCTAAGTCTATAGGTTCATGATGTGCTAAAGTGGCGAATCCAGCCAACAATGAGCCGTATTGTTTGCCATCTCTTGAGTGACCTAAGTGATCTCCGGCTACTTCAACAAAAACCGCTAGGTTTTTTTCAAGTGTGGGAAGTCTTGAGATAATGAGATTATTTAGTTGAGTAGAAAAGTCTTCTCTTTCTAGCTTCAAATAGGTTTTTTTGATAAAATTGAAGGTATCTTTGGAGTCGGCAGTTTGAGGTTTTTTTACTATTTCCAGTATAGATATACGGCTTTGATCTGCTAATTCCAA